>AWOL01S0004522.1:65427-95099 GCA_000715115.1 Nicotiana otophora | reverse complement strand
CCCCAAAAAAAAATATATAAACCGTGAAGATGAACTTATAACAATTCCCTGAATGACGGTGGTACCAACCCTATAATATCCCTGCAATTTTGCATTCTCTCGTTAACCACTCTAAGATAAGAGGTTGAACTCTTGCAAAGAGGAAATCTATAGCCTCTGAAAAAATGTATTTTAAGAAGACCAGTCATAATTATAATTGTATTGAGATGATAAGCAGCAATTTTTTTAATCAGCAAAAATGATAACCAGCATTACTGCAGCGGACTGCAGAAGATATACAAGCCTAAATTAAATGAAAATATATTAATGAGATGTTAAACCTGGATTGCTAAGTGCATAATTAGCTAAATACTTCAAGTGCTTAGTCAATATCAAGCAGAAGTCCCAATAGAGCATAGGAGCAAACATTCAAAACAAAGAGAAGAGGAAGTACAGTGCTTCAGTCTAAAATTGTAATACTATACAAACAACTAAAAGGATCTACGACGTGCAGTGCAGGAAATACTAAAATCACAACCTCCAATAAGTACGAATGCACAAGAACTCCAAACAGATGTGCATTACTTTAAGGAATTTGAGGTTAAGATAACCCAAAGCACAATTACCCAGAAATCATGACCTGCACTGTCCCTCCCTCCCTCCCTAACACAGCTTTTTGTTCTTTCTTTTTTTCTTTTTCATGATGAGGAGGTGCTATGCTTCATAGGTGTTATGCTTCATATCTTCATATTTACAGAGTAATTCACACTAACTAAAACATAAAACATTTATGAAATCGAGTATAAATTGTTACAAATTTGTCGGCAATGGCTTGTAAGTCTATTCTTGGAATCAGCTTCACCGTCACTTTCTTCCGTGAATCATTCACTGCCACAACCTACATGACCATGATGAAACTGTTAGCAAGCTCTAAAAAGAAGGTACTTTGTTATTGTTGTTTAATTTCTCAGACAAATAAAGAGAGGTCAGCAAGCAGCATTAACCAGCAGAAAATTCATATTGCATTTACATGTATGATAAGAGAGATTTAAATAGCAGCTAGCTGATGGAATAAAAAGTACCTGCGCCAGATCGCCCTTGTATATTCCACTTTTGACACGTGCCCACATACCCTCAGAAATCCCAGAAGACTTGCTCCGCACAGCAATCAAATGAGAAACTTCATTCTTTGGAACAGGTGCCACTCTACTCGAATATATACTACAAAGGCCTTTACACGCCTATACAAGGAGCTCGGCTTAGAGAGTGTAAAATGTCATTAAAGAATGTTTTCATCAAGAAAAGAATGTCACTAACGAATGCTCAGACTTCCACAGAAGCATCAAGGCCAATTCAAGACATAAGAATGTCATGATTAAAAATAAATTAAAAAAAAAAAAGGAAGTAGTACCTCGTAGACATCAGATTGTTTGTCAGCCTCAATATAAATATATCCCTTTACATGATCAAGTGAAAAAGCGGAAATTATCAGCAGCTTTGTTCCTAGAGCAAGCAAGTCTATGTACTTCTGCATAAGACAGAAAGTTGAGTGCCTTTCTCTTCCAACCTATAGCACAAAGCAAATACAAAAAGAAAACATAAGCCATATAACTAGAAAGACAGTAAAAAAGAATTAAATGACAGCAATCTGATATATATGCATCAGTGACTTTTCATTTTTGCCGTCGATTAGAGTACCGTGCATTTAACTTTCCATATAGTTGGATCCTTGAGAGAAGGCACAAGTGTGTCCTGCTCAAATAGCCTCTTCTTCTCATCACTATCTTCTGCATAGGTAACAAAACTAGAACCTGGTCTATAACGCTCCCTTAACATCTTCTCCAGCTCTTCTCCATCCAATTCCTCCTCTTTGATCACTGGGGGTTGGGGTGTTCTCACAGGTTCATTCTTGATTTCAACATTACTTCCAAATTCCTCAAGAAAATCTGTATAGCAGGAGAACAGCAATGATTAGATAAACCAAAGTCAAAATAACTCTGGCATAGTGTACCTACCAAAAAAATAACCAACGCACCTGAGCTGAATATATTTTTGTTTGCTATTTATAAGGATTAAACTGCTTGTAGCTTGGTTTTCTTTTGATAAGATAAACTCCTTGTAGTTTGTTTAATCTAGAAGGAAGGTTGGCTAATAATTCCTTCGTTTGCAACTTTAGGCAATGCTGTTATTGTAATATCAAAATTCAAGTAAATGTTTCTGCAGGGCAAGTCTGAATATCAAATTAGCAAGAAGAATGGAAGATTTGGACTTTTGTCCTTAGAAAAGTTGTATTCTTTGCTTCAGTTGTTTACCAATTGTGAGGTTCTGGCGTTCTGCAGCTAAAAGTTGGGACAGTGATCCAACTTCCAGTTTTTCTTTTGAAGTTTTTTGTACAAATAGTCACTTGGTAATAAATAAAAATTATATACCAAAATGATTCAAGTAAATGTTATTTTTTTTCTTTTTGATCAGGTAGAGTTGAACTGGACATGCTTTTGCGGAGCTAGTGATAAAAAGTAAAAATTAGTGGCAGCATAGACCTTTGTACAATTCTAAATGGACAATGAGTTTAGAGAGGCGACAAACAACAAGCACGTACACAGAGAAAATTGCAAAAAATAAAGCTAGCAGCAAGCTATTCTCACGAGAAAATGCAGATAAAGAAGTTCAGAATTTCTCTTAGAATGGAAGGGTGAATAACGTAGAAGTATGAAGCTTAAAATAACAAAGAATAATGTATCAATTGTTCTTAGCCTGGAGAATTATGGTACTGAGGAGCTGCTGTTTAAAACACAATCCCATTCCCTATTATACATGTAATATTTACAGAAGAGTTCAATCAAAGGAAATCAGCTAATCCACCATGCCTTAGACCAAGCATTTTCAAGGAATGTAAGAAATATGTAGATTCGTCAAAGCGTAGTTTTACCCGGTATGTCGCATACCATCTATACACCAAAAACTGAGAAACATAAACTGATTTACAATAAAAAACACAAATTAAAATGGAAAACAAAACCAGAATCATAGTAGACTATGGTCTTGCTTAACTTCAGTTTTTAAAACCCAAATTTACAATAGACAAGTAAATCCCGTCAAAACAAATAACTTCCAAGTTTGGATAATGAAACCCTACATATGTTTTTTTTCTTTCTTTGTTCACTTGCTTCTTCTTCTTCCTCTTTCTTTTTTTTATTGGTAAAGGTGTTCCATTGTGGTGCAGCAAAGTTTGTTCACTTGCCATTAGGTAAACAAAACCAAAAAGTTTCAAACAAAAAACCTCCTATACTAAGCCAATTGGAAAAACCAAACAAAAATAACCAAGGACTACTACACCTCAGACCCAAACAAGTTGGAGTCTGACTATATAAATCCTCATTATAGCTGTCAGCCTACGGAAACCCTCCTCCTTTATTCCGGGCTCAGGACCGCTAATGCGAGCAAGCTCACACAGACGGAACAGAAAATATTACACCAACATAGCTGCAATTTTAGAACGAGTTTTTAGCTTTAAAAACCTCAGTTCTTTAAAAAAGTTTATATACACCTCAAACATGCAGAGCAAAAAATAAAAGAACAAATCTCCGAAAAATGCATACCGGCATAGGCTATTACACAAACAAATTCACAAAAAATCCCTAATTCGAACTCATTTTTCTAAGCAAAAGGCATTAAGTAAATGCTGTCTATTAATTAAATAAAACTCAAACATGCAAATAAGTAATCATAAAATCTATGACAATAGAGCTTATTAAACAAACCGATTTTACCAAAAAAAATCCCTAATTTCTCAGTCAATTTCCTAAATTTAAAGTTTAAAAACATGCATAAGTAGTCAAAAAATCTACGATAATGCAGAATTTTATAGCTAATTAACCAAACCGAGTATACCAAGAATCCCTAATTTTCTAAGTAGCTTTCAGCTAAAACAAAATAAAAAATAAATAAAGTCAGTGACAGCTGTAACGCATTATACCTTCGTCGAAGAAATCGGAGTCGTCACTGAAATCGAAGTCGTCGTCGTCATCGTCGTCGACCTCGAAAGCAGCGTCGTCAACGAACTGAAGTATACCCTTCCTTTTCCGGCCACCGGTTTTATCCTCATCGTAACCGTCGCGCTTTCTTTTTCCGGCCGATGAGGCTTTGCCGTCGATGACTTTATCTTTACCCTTCGGTAAGGACGATTTTCTACCCATCTCTTTTTTATTCTACAGCAGCAATCAACAGAGAGAGTATGAGTTGTGTGAGTGGTGAAATGGCTTTTTATTTTCAGTACTTCCTAATACGCTATAGATGTAAGCCACGTGTGTACAATAATAATTGAACGGTCTAGATTCGATTTATTTTAGTATTCATTTAATTGTGTTTTCGTTTTTCATTATTTTACACAAAAAATAATACGAAGTTGCAGAATCTTTATTAATTCAAACTGCAATTGATAAGTCGGTGTTTCAGATTTATAAAACGCATTTGAAACTCCAATTTATACGTCCCGTTTATCAATTGGGATTTACCTGCTATATTTCCAACTAATTTGAGAGGCATACCCGGGATAATTTGAGAGGCATACCCGGGATTTGAAGGTGATGGAAACACATGAGCAAATTGATTAACTAGTGCACCATAGGACTTTTGATCTCAAAGGGTTCCAAGCAAAATATATGACCGTTTTCAAATTTATACACTTATATATTTAGATTTTTTGCTAAAATTGACGGAGTCAAGTAGCCCATCTTCTCCAAGCATAGATCCATCTCTAGTTAGTTTCATGATACACATATGTCGTAAGCAAGCAAAGCTTTGGCGTAACTGGTAAAGTTACTGCCTTATGACCAGGAGGTCACGGATTCGAGCCGTGAAAATAGTTTCTTGCATAAATGCATGATAAGGCTGCGGCCCTTTTTCAGATCCCGCGCACAGCGAAAGCTTAGTGCACCGAGCTGTCGTTTTATATATGTCGAGGGCAAGAATTACCATTCATTAAAATTTATATTGTTCATTTTATTACAAATTTGGGGGATGAAACTCTAACAGATAGAATGGTTTGTTCATCTGAATTACTATATTTGTCTAATTTTATATGGTACGTCAAAAAATTCTTCATTTATTTATGTGTTTTTACAGTATTCTTATAACTATCAGAATTGAGACTTACATATAAAAAAAAAAATCGGAAGATGTATAGTTTCTTTTTGAAAAATAATGAATTTATATTGAATTTCATGCCAAAGTGTTTTTTTTGGCTCATATTTGGCTAGGGGTGTTCGTCGGTTGGTGCGGTATTTAGACATTTCGGTTCGGTATTTTTGGTATTCGGTATCCTAAAATGCTATATCAATGCCGTACCTAATTAAATTCGGTATGGTTCGGGTTTTACCTTTCGGTTTCGGTTTATTCGATTCTAAAGCAACTTCTGAACGCTATATTTAAGGGAGAATAATACCTTAACTAGCCAGCAAAATCAATCTTATGAATGCAACAACACTACACATCATATATTGGACTTCTATAAACAAGAGCATAATATTATAATAACGTTTACAAACTTCATCAACATATAAGTATGTCTGGTCTAAAGCTCTAACTTGTATCTCCGTAATATATCAGACACCGGTAAGCTTCTCAAATGTGACCAAATTAATTTTTTCACAAGTGTTGTTTACATAAATCATTCGGGTAATATCCATTAACTACATTGAGAAAAATAGGTGGCGCACATGCTTTAACTAAGAACATGGAACTAGAAACATTCTCCTTAAGCTCTCTGGTAACTGTAGACTGCAAGGATGACATGACATTTAAAATTAATCTAATATATATTTCGGTACGGTATCGATATTTCGGTATTTTTAAAAAAAATACCAAATACCATACCTAATACCAATTTTTTTTAAATGTAAACCAAATATCATATCAAATACCAAAATACCAAATACCAAATACCAAAAATTTTAATTTTGGTATGGTAATTCAGTATTTACCAAATTATGCACAACCTTATATTTGACAGAATCCTACTTGTATATTAAGATCCAGTCAAAATATGACAATTTGCCTGCTAAATAGCCTAAATTAAAGGTAAAAATTGCATTGGGCGCCCTATTTGGTCGCCCTCATTTAACCTATACCCATTTTTAAAAAAAGATTAACTTGTACCCACTTTTTAAATAACCTCTTTATCCTCCTCATTCGTTTTCTGAATGCTGAAGCTTGAGATATTGTTATGCGTTCTAGCCTGATGATTCATATATATATTTGTTTGTCCCATTATGTTCAGTTTGGTCTTATTCGCAATAATTTAACCTCTTAGATATTTTAGCTTTACAAGCACATTGATTTTTGGTTCTAATTTATCTGTAGTAACTTGTTTTCATGTCGAAAATAATTTTTTATTCTTAAATCTTTGAAATGAACAGCACCAATCACTGCTAATCATGATCTATTAAGTTCATTGTTGTTTAGTACTATTTCGTTTATGTACAATATGTTCTTTTGTTGAATTTTTTTTTTGAAAGATTATCTTCTTCATTTCCGTGTGCAGACTTAGAACTTCAGCTCTAAGAATGCTGAAGTTCAGCAAATATAAACAAAAACATCAGCTCCTAGAATGCTAAAGTTCAGCAAATACAAAACAAACTTCAGTCCTAGAATGCTGAAGTTCAGCAATTACAAAACAATCTTCAGCTCCTAGAATGCTGAAGTTAGCAATTACAAAACAAACTTCAGCTCCTAGAATGCTGAAATTCAATAATTACAAAACAAAAACTTCAGCCAAACACATGTTGTAGTTTTATTGAGCTGAAGTTTGTCATTGCACTATGAACTGAAGTTTGTGTGATTGCCTTTGCAAGTCAGGCCAAACTTCAGGAAAAAATATCTGAAGTTTTGCTAAACTTCAGGCAAAACATTCTGAAGTTCAAACTTCAGACATAATTTTTTACTACTTCAGAGGCCCGTATTTCTGAAGTTACCCGAAAAGTGGGTACGCTTGTAATTTTTTTTGCAAAGCGGGTATAAGTTAAAAATTGACCCAAAAACTGGGTATAAATGCAAATGTCCCAAATTAAAGTGATAGCTAGGCTCCTAAGTAACTTCAATTTGGATGTGACGTGTTTAGATAAACTCCTACAATGATTAGAATTTAACCTCTAAAGCTTTTGTTGTTCCCATTAGTAATTAGTCGTTCTACACACTTGTAGATATTGATAATGTTTCTATTACTAGTTAATCGAGTACTGCATTATGTTCTGGTCTCAAGCGTAGTTATGAGAATGAAATCGTCTTTAATAAGAACCATTTTAATTTTAAAGTTTGTGTTAGGTTTTTAAGCTTAAATGTAGCTTAAAAGAGGGTGAATGGGAAATTGAGGGAAATTGAAAATATTCGAGTTTCCCTCCTTGACAAAGGGACATTGTCCCATATTGGAAGAGAAAAAGGTTTTGATGGGTATATATACAATTGCACTTCTTCTAGCTCTTAAAGAGTTAAGAAGAAGGCAAGTCTCGCGCCGCCGTCGTCGTCGCTCAGCTCGGCTACGGCTACGGCTTCGGATTCGGCTTCGCGGATCCAGATTCGGATTAAATTCTGTTTCTTTTACATTTCTGTTTATATGTTATTTTATCTTCTCCAGAATTATTTTACAAATACAGTTTAATAACAAACTTAAAAAATTTAATATTTCCTGTACTTGTGTTATACTCACTGTTTCTGGAGACTAAAACCTGTGTGGTTTTCTACTCCAGTGGAGATTAAAATCTACGTGATTTTAACATTTGTTTATGTCATTTTTTTACAGAAATGACGAATGACAACGGGAACCAGACTGTTCCTATGGTGACTGTCAATGTATCGACAAGCCGAACAATACCGACATTGGCACCGGCAGAAAAATCCGAAATTTTTTTCGGGATTGATTTCAAGCGCTGGCAGTAGAAGATGTTCTTCTACTTAAGGACTTTAAGTTTGCAGAAGTTCATTAAGGAAGATGTTCTTGTTCTGCCCGACGAAACTCCAGAAAATGAACGCTTTCTCGTGATTGAGTCGTGGAAGTATTCTGATTTTCTATGCAAGAATTACATTCTTAGCGAACTAGAGGACGATCCGTATAATGTCTATAGTAATATGGAGACGTCAAAATAACTGTGGATAGCGCTTGAAAGGAAATACAAAACGGAAGATGTCGGGTTAAAGAAATTCGTTGCCGCTAAATTTTTGGACTATAAAATGGTAGATAGCAAGTCTGTTATTACACAAGTCCAAGAATTGCAAGTGATTATTCACGATCTCCTTGTTGAAGGTATAAGTCAAATTAATACTAGTATTGAAAGTATTAATTATATTGTTTCTACTAATAGAAATTTCATTAAAGGTCTTGTCATTAATGAAACATTCCAAGTTGCAGCAATGATTGAGAAGTTGCCTTCTTTGTGGAAGGACTTCAAAAACTGTTTGAAACACAAACGAAAGGAGATGTCCCTTGAAGATCTCATTGTTCGATTGAGAATCGAAGAGGACAACAAAGTTGTTGAAAAGAAAGGTCGTGGAAACTCAACAATAATGGGAGCAAACATTGTTGAGGATAGAAAGAGAAAGAAGGCTTATGGACCGAAAAGCAACCCAAGCAAGAAGCGGTTCAACGAAAATTGCTACAACTGTAGAAAAGCTGGACACAGATCTGCAGATTGTCGTGCTCCAAAGAAAGACAAAAAGAAGGGTCAAGTAAACATGGTTGAAAAGCACGAAGATATTGATGACTTGTATGCTATGCTTTCTGAATACAACATGGTGGGAAATCCTAAGGAGCGGTGGATTGATTCTGGAGCCACTCACCATGTTGTGCTGTTAGAGAAGTGTTTGCTACATATGCTCTTGTTGGACCCGAAGAGACGATTTCTATGGAAAATTCTGCAACGGCCAAAATTGAAGGATCTGGGAAGATATTTATGAAAGATGACTTTTGGTAAGGTGGTGACTTTAAACAACGTCCTTCATGTTCCGGAGATTAGAAAGAACTTAGTCTCTACTCGATTTCTTGTTAAGAATGGGTTTAAGTGTGTTTTTGTATTCGATAAGTTTGTAATAAGTAAGAATGAAATGTTTGTAGGAAAAGGTTACCTCACTGAGGGCCTTTTCAAGCTGAATGTAATGGTTATTGAGAATAATAATAAAATTTCAGCTTCTTCTTACTTAGCTGAGTCAAATGAATTATGTCATATACGTTTGGGTCATGTCAATTACAAAACCTTACGAAAAATGATTAATTTGGAAGTATTGCCTATGTTTGAATGCGACAAATCAAAATCTCAAATATGTGTGGAATCTAAATATGTTAAACATCCTTATAAGTCAGTTGAAAGGAATTCAAATCCTTTAGATTTAATTCACACAGATATTTGCGACATGAAGTCAATACCATCTCGCGGTGGAAAGAAGTATTTCATAACTTTTATTAACGACAATACTCGATATTGCTATGTTTACTTACTCAATAGTAAAGATGAAGCAATAGATGCATTCAGGCAATACAAAAATGAAGTTGTAACGCAACTTAACAAGAAAATTAAAATGATAAGAAGTTATAGGGGTGGCGAATATGAATATCCTTTTGAAGAAATATGTTTAGAATATGGAATAATTCAACAAACAACGGCCCCTTACACGCCCCAATCTAATGGGATTGCGGAAAAAAAGAATCGTTCATTAAAGGAGATGATGAACGCATTGTTGATAAGTTCTGGTTTTTCACAGAACTTGTGTGGGGGAAGCTATCCTTACGGCTAACCGGATACTAAATCGAGTACCCCATAGTAAAACACAATTCATTCCATATGAAAAATGGAAAGGAAGGAAGCCCAACTTGAATTATTTTAAAGTGTGGGGGTGTTTGGCAAAAGTGCAAGTTCCTAAACCCAAAAGGGTAAAGATAGGACCGAAAACCGTTGATTGTGTTTTCATAGGATATGCGACAAATAGTAAAGCATATCGATTTCTGGTTCATAAATCAGAAAATCCTGACATTCATAATAATGCGGTTATAGAATCAGATAATGCTGAATTCTTTGAAAATATATACCCGTATAAAAAGGAATGTGAGTCGATTGGTGAAGGATCTAAATGACCTCGGGAAAAAATAAAAGAAAGTACATTTAATCAGGAGGATCTAAGACGTAGTAAACGTCAAAGAACGTCTGCTTCATTTGGACCAGATTTTGTGACTTTCTTATTGGAAAATGAACCTCGAACATTTAAAGAAGCTATGTCTTCTTCGTAATCATTGTTTTGGAAAGAGGCAGTCAATTGTGAAATAGAATCCATATTGAACAACCATACATGGGAATTGGTTGATCTTCCTCAAGAAAATAAACCTTTGGGTTCTAAATGGACTTTTAAGAGGAAAATGAAAGATGATGTCACTGTTGATAAATATAAGGCAAGACTTGTAGTCAAAGGGTATAGACAGCGAGAAGGTCTTGACTACTTTGATACATACTCTCCAGTTACAAGAATTACGTCCATACGAATGTTAGTAACATTAGCTGCAGTTTATGGTCTTGAAATTCATCAAATGGACGTTAAGACGGCCTTCTTAAATGGAGATTTGGAGAAAGAAATCTGCATGGAACAACCTGAAGGATTTGTGGTTCCAGGTAAAGAAAAAAAGGTATGTAGACTTGTTAAGTCCCTTTACGGACTAAAACAAGTACCCAAACAATTGCATGCGAAATTTGACCAAACAATGTTGTTAAATGGTTTTAAGATAAATGAATGTGATAAATGTGTGTACATTAAAAATGTTCCAAATCACATAGTCATTGTTTGCTTATATGTGGATGATATGTTGATAATGAGTAATGACATTGCCAACATAAATGCGACTAAGCGTATGCTAACTAGCAAGTTTGATATGAAGGACTTGGGAGTTGCTGATTTAATTCTGGGGATTAAGATCAATAAGACTCCTCAAAGTCTGACATTGTCACAATCTCATTATATTAAGACAATACTTGGAAAATTCAAGCACTTAGGGTTTAAAATTGCAAAGACTCCAATTGACGTGAATCTTGCATTAGCAAAGAACAAAGGCCAAAACATATCACAATTGGATTATGTTCGTGTGTTGGGATGCTTAATATATATCATGAATTGTACACGACCAGATATAGCATGTGCTATAAGTAAATTAAGTCGATACACGAGCAATCCAGGTCAATCTCATTGGATGGCAATGAAACGAATTTTGGGATATTTAGAACATATCCAGGACTTTGCTTTGCACTACAGTAAATATCCTGCAGTGATTGAGGGATACTGTGATGCAAATTGGATTACTGGTTCAACTGATTCTAAGTCCACAAGTGGATATATATTCACGATTAGTGGAGGAACAGTATCTTGAAAGTCGTCCAAGCAAACTTGTATTGCCCGCTCTACAATGAAAGATGAGTTCATAGCCCTAGATAAAGCCGGTGAAGAAGCTGAATGGCTCCGAAATTTCTTGGAAGACATTCCATTTTGGCCCAAACCGTTGGCACCAATATGCATACATTGCGATAGTCAAGCGATAATTGGAAGGGCTGGGAGCGTGATGTATAACGGTAAATCTCGTCATATACGGCGAAGACATAAAACCGTTAGGCAATTACTCTTTAGAAGAATTATCACGATTGACTATGTAAAGTCAAGCGATAATATGTCGGATCCACTTACAAAAGACTTAACTAGAGAGGTAGTTGAGAAATTATCGGGGGGAATGGGACTATGGCCGAGAACAAGCCATTGTGGCGGTAACTCTACCTAGAAGACTGGAGATCCCAAGATCTAGGTTCAAGGAGATCAAACAAAGTCATTAATGACGGTTCAACATTGTCAACTAAAAGTTTGGCCCATTCTCATGATGAGACAATGTTCAGTACCAAGAATAAAACATTAAGGCTTTTTAATGATTTCTAAATTTGATACGAGGTATATCAAATAGTGTATCTGCGGGATGACACGTTTAGGAATCACCTATGTAAGTGTGTAGTGTTAGCCGCTTCAAGAAAAATTTTGTAAGGCAAATTCTCTACGCACTTATGAAATCAGACGGTGTTCATGGCTGAAACGAACACAACAATGAAAGCCAAAAACGATTAAGGATTGGTTGTGTGACTTATGGTTGTCTAGGTATACACCAAAGTTCGACGGTTCAAAGATATCAAATCTACCGATTGACCGAGTATATCCGACATAAGTTCACTACAGAAAGTTCAAAGGGAAACCTACTTATCCAGATGCAATTAATCCTTGCTTGCGAATCACACAATTTTTCATGCATATTTCCGTGATATAGCCATTCCCCATTCACGTGGGGGATTATTGGGGTTTTAAGCTTAAATATAGCTTAAAAGAGGGTGAATGGGAAATGAAGGAAAATTGAAAATATTTGAGTTTCCCTCCTTGACAAAGGGACATTGTCCCATATTGGAAGAGGAAAAGGTTTTGATGGGTATATATACAATTGTACTTCTTCTAGCTCTTAAAGAGTTAAGAAGAGGGCAAGCCTCGCGCCGTCGTCATCGTCGCTCGCTCGACTTCGAATTTGGATTTGGTTAAATGATCGATTGATTGATTAATTATTTGGACCAAATTTATTTGTTAATAGTAAATATTAACAGAAATATTATTAAATATCCGATTTTTTGTAAATAAAATATTAATATTAAATCAAACGGAATAGTATATGCCCTTCGCTTTTTGTAAAAGACATTTATAATATGGACGAAACAGTTTGCACCTCTTCGGATTTGAAGAGTTGCACCTCTTAAGTTTTGAAGAGTTGCACCTCTTCAGTTTGAGCTCAATATTGGCTATAAATACCAGTCCATTATCTTAGATTTTTCATACGAATTTCTGACTTCTCCTCCTTTCTTCTGCATTGTTTTAACTACAAACAAAGTAACAGTAAGTGTGATTTGCTACCAATGTGTTCGCTGAAACACTGGGGTTTGAAGTATCGTTACACCAATGTGTAATTCGTTCTATCCTGGGAGAAAATAATCCACAACCTTGGGTACTAGGAGAGATTAAATTTCTTAAGGAAACACTGTGAATTCAGTGGGCTCGGATTAAATTCTGTTTCTTTTACATTTTTGTTTATATGTTATTTTATCTTCTCCAGAATTATTTTACAAATACAGTTTAATAACAGTCCATTTTACTTTTAAAGTAAAATTTTCCAACACAAATCAAGATTTATCGTACTCAAAGTAAATTATCAAATACCGAAGGAAAAATAAAAGGATTAAATTAAAAGGCCACCTTTAATAATAGTAGGTTCTTCTTTTTTCGAACTCCTTTGAATTTTTGTTTAATTTTCCTTGTTTGTCCATTTTTTTCAGTACAACTTCGAAACGGATAGGAGGGAGCACCTGGAAATTTATTGGCAAATTTGTCAGTATTGAATAGTAGTTTCCTTTTATAGATTGATTGATAATAATCAGATAAATTACTGAGATTAGGATAAAAGCAATGATGGTGATAGTTAAAAGCCATAAAATGTATACATCTGAGGGAAAAAACAAAAAGAGTTCTTTCATTAACCATTCAAAATAAGTAATATTGACGATTCATGTTGTGAAAGTGAAAGAGACAGCATCTATTGTGGTATATTTCCAGAAACAAAAACAAAAAAATAATAATAATCCAAAACCAGTTTTTTTTAAAAAATTTATCCAAAAACAACTTTTCTCTTAAACCAACCAATTTAAATGCTCAATTAGTTCTTGAAAAGTCTATATAACTTTAGAGCTAATAATGTAAATTGAAATATCCTCTCTTTTTTAATAAGCCCTCAATTAAAGATACATGTATAAAATAGTGAGAAAATGCTTGAATATAGTGCTGCCAAATATTGTAGTATTCTAGTGTTTGTATATTGATTCCATGTAAAAGTTTTGAAAAAGTTTTGTCAAACACTTGTACAAATTAAAGTCTAGCAAGAAATAAAAAAAAAGAGTTACACTAAATCCGAAAAAAATTGGAGTAATAAAATTGCAAAGTAGAACGTAAGAAAAACAAATTTAAAGGATGCTAAGTGAAATGTAAATAAACATTGGCAGTGGGATTCAAGAACTTGGATATTGTAGAATTAAACTCCTTCACAATTTCTATCATTAGAAATCAAACAAAAACAAATTTAACCAATCACTTGAAAAGAACAAAAAAAAAAAAAAAAAAAAACTAAACTAGAATGATAAATACGTTTCTCTCGAGTAATTTTCAAAATATAACTCATTCTTGAATTTCACAAAACAAACCCTTCAACTTTCAAATCAATACCTATTTTCGAGCAACCATCTTCATCTCCTTTTCATTTGCTTCCATTTCATCCCTAAATCTTTTGTAAATGTCAGTCTTGTAGTAATCCTTAGTCCTCCATACCAAAATCAAAGAAACAAGAGCTCCAAATGCATTCACACAAGCAAGTATGATAAAAGAATTCCTATAACATTGCTTTCCAATGCAAACCAATTCTTTCACCATTGATCTTGTCAAACCTTTACTTGCTAGTTGCTTCAATGCCTCCTTATCATAAAGTTTGCCCACAATTTTCACATTCAACACATATGATCCAATAGGACTAGCCAATTGTCCACAATTGAATAGCGTTGAATAATACTTCAATCCAAAGAGCTCTGATATTATGATAAAAAGAAGCGTCAACTGGATACCAAAAGAGAAGCCTATTAGCAACGATGCCACATAAACTGAACCCGGGAATGGGAAGGCAATGAGGAGGTCGCCAATGCTTGGTAAGAGTAGAGCGAAGGTCATCATCAGCGTGCGGGGGACTTTCCATTTCAAGAGAATCTTTTCAGAGACGAACCCAGAGAAAACCCTGCCGAAATAGTTCCATATGCTCACTAGGGACACAAATGTGCTAATTGTATGAGATGGATAGCCTAAAGACTCACCAATTTGACCCAAATTATCCACTGCTGTTAAACTGCACCCTAGTCCACAAAATGTGGCCACAAATAGAATTAACATGTCCACACTTAAAAGGGCTTGTAATATGGTATAATCCTCGCCCCTTTTTGGCTTATTGCAAATATTACTAAAGCATCCAACTTCATTTTTTTCTTGTATTTTTGCCATAGAAAAATTCTCCAACTCCACAATTTCTGACACTGGCAAAGGGGGTTTTTCAACAATAATCCTAGTAGGGGGTTGCATTATTTCTTTCCTTTTCAATTTCCAAGTGTAAAACTCCTCCCTTATTGCAATAATACATGGCAAGAAAAGTACCACACAAACAATAGTGGCACATGCAACATAAGCATTGTGTGAGAATTTAAGATACTTTTGGGAAATTGTTAACCCCATCAATAACAAAGCCAAGGAAATTGAGATAGCAAGATTTTGGTAAAAGACTCTAACCTCATTGGGATGTCTAGAACTTTTCATCTCCCTAATGTTAAAGATGAAAAGAATGGAAAGCAAAGCAGGAAGCCAACCAATGAGAAGAATTAAAGACTTAGAATCATTACCATAAATAGCAAGATAAAGTTGTGTGAAAATTGCACCACTTAACCCTACAAAACCCTTCATTAAACCTAACATCATTCCTCTACTCTCTGGGAAATTTTTAACACATGTAACAAGTGAACCTGTATTAGCAAAATTCTGAGAATTAGCACCAATACATATGTAAATACACATTTGCCATACTTTAGGTGTTGCAATTTTTTTGGTCACGGCTAGCCAAATAAGAAAATATCCAGCAAAATTCATGACTGATCCAACTAAAAGAACGAACCAAGTTGGCGTTACCTCGGCTAAAAGTCCAGAAAGAACCCCAACATTAGCACCCAAATCTTTGCACGTACCAAGAAGATTAAGGGTGGACTGATCATATCCAAGAGTCGATTTTATAACTTTGGAATATACACCAAACAAATACGTCGCGCCTGCTCCAGCCATAATCAAGAATGAAGCAAACATCATAAACCAACGTCCACGTAGGAATTGCAAAGTGAAATTGCATAATCCAAAATTAGGATTTTTCACCATTGAATCAGCCATATTTTGTTAGTGATAAAATTAAAGAGCTCTGAGTAATATAAAGAACTGAATTATGGGGATTTATTCTACTAAGGATAACTTATAAGCATTATGAGTGGTAGTTGGTTAGACTTGTGAGAATAAATTTGAAGTGTTTTCGAATTGATATATGATTTGGTTGTTGGATAAAAGGATAAAGTTGAAGGAGTTTTTGAGTTTATGGAGTCTTGGAATAAGATATTTTAATTTGGATAAAATACAGTAAATCATGATAAGCATAAAACCGAGGTCATGATATATACGTTAGATTTCTCAGGAGCATTAGTTATTCATTGAATATAATTCCCTTTTCCTCTATAAGTTGACTTTTAAAAAGAATTCCTAATAGGTATGAGATCAATTCAGAAAAGTATAAAGCAATCGATTTTATTCGGAGGTAAGGCCACAGATAAGTTATCACTATAAAAATAAAATAAAAAATAACGACGAATAAATTTTGTCGTTAAATGGCAAAAATTTAGCTAATCCTATTTAACAGTGGATTAGCGATGAATTATCACACAATTATGCTTGCTATGGACTACTTAGCGATAGACTAACGTAAATTTCATGAAAAAAAAAAATTAACAACGGAACAAATTTTGTTGCTAAATAGCATAAATTCATTGCTAATCCTATTTAACGGTGAATTAGCGATGTATTATCACAAAATTATATTAACTATGGACTATTTAGTGACAGACTAGCGTAAATTTCGTAATTTTTTTTTGTAGTGTATAAAGATTTAGGCTTAATTAAAAAGATTGTAAATGCCGCAAGTACAAAGATAGTCCTTTATTATATTTGTATGTAATAATAAGGGAATTAGAGAAATAGGGACCGGATAAAGAAGTATGAAAAAGTTGGGGTCTTTTTGTCTTTTATTGGAACTTAAAAGCTGGAGAATATGTTTGAGTTTTAAACAAAATCAGGAGGAGGAAATTGATTTTTACTAGAAGTTTAAAGTCCTTAATATGTTTCTTCTAATAGGACCCACTTTTAAGGAAATAAAACGATAATCGCGAGAAAAAAAGAAATCAATATCCTTTAAAATAGGGATTTTATACACAAGTTTTACCACCGTCCGAGTATGATACGATAACAAGTTAGCTATCAATTTTCCAAATTATCAAATAACGGTTATCATATAAATTAGTATTAGCACCCGCACGGATGCGCATACACTAATCATATCAAACATTCGAGTTATTTGGATTATATGTAAATAATCTTAAAATTTAAACATTCTCGATAAATATAGATAATCATTGGATATTAATTAAGAAACACTACATGAAATTAACAATTTCTCAAATTTCCTAGTTATAAATCTATTTTTTTTTTGGTACCATTCTCACTGGTGTCATTGGATCCTAAAAATAGCGAGGAAGCAAAATAATAACTCATATTTATGGCAAAACAATCAAAGGTTGGGACTATAAAAGACTCTTTGGATATGACTTGACTCAATTAAATACTACTTGAACTCTTATTTGGTGTGTTGATATCTATTAAAAAATATTTCTATTTTAAAATTTCAGTTTCCAAAACTTTATTTTTCAATAATAATTATTTTTATATCCTTAATTCAAAACTCATTTTAGTCGGCTATCTAAAAGTATAAAAAATTCTTTAGCCATTGAATTTTTTTCCCAATATGACTCCATTTTGATATTTGACATTAATCATGTTAAATATCTGAGTTATTTGAATTGTATGTAAATAACCTTAAAATTTAAACCTTCTAGATAATTATAGATAATCGTTAGATATTAATTAATAAACACTACATCAAGAAAGACTAACATTTTCTCAAATCTCGCAGTGATAATTTTATTTTTGCACCATTCTCATTGGTGTCATTGGAACTTAAAAATAGCCACAAAGTGAAATAATAACTCGTATTTATGGCAAAGCACAAAGGTTGACACATTTGTAGACATCTTCAAGTTATCAATCCGCTGTGTGTATGACTTTGCATATGCAAGGGAAGATTTAATCGGAGGATCAATTTTATCTTCAATTATTCCCATGATGAAGTCATTCAATTGATCAACATGAATTAGGCCTTCTGAAGAAACTTGGATCTCTTTAACCACGATCATTCGCTTCGCAGAGGATTCTCCCTCATCTTTATCTTCGGAAAGCTCCATATGTGCTTGAATTGATTTTGCTTCTTCTAATCTCTCAATCTCACTTGCTAACTTTTCAAGGCGAGTATCTCGATCCTTCATATACTTGGTCAACTTCTCAAGTGCTTTGGTCAAATTTGCAAGTTGTTTTTCCATGTTCGAATTGTTAGATCTTGTTCTTGAACTTTGAAAAGAAGAGATGAAAGGTAGAGATTGTTCCACTGGGCGTGCCAGAATTTGTAGACAATAAATTTGCGTCGATAAAAATAATCGAGACCGGAAAATATCACAACAATCGTAGTATTTGATTTCAAATAATCTGAGTGTACAATCTCTATGGATCCTCTGATTCTTCTTTCTAATAGTAAATAAATTCAAGGACCCTTGAGCTTGATCTTGAATCTATATTTGTTGGCACAGACGATGATCTTGAATTCAACTGACACGAACTTTAATTTGAATTCGCACTCCTTGGATCTTGATTTGTTCTTCGTTCTTGGGCTTGAACTTGATTTCTTGAACTTGAATTTGATTGCTTGAAGATTGAAACTTGTGGAGGAATTTGGAGCGTTTGATCCACGAGCTCTCTCTTGCTTCTTGTTATAATTTCTGGTCCCCTTTCTGGGTTATGAAGACCCTTATTTATAGTTCTTGGCGAGAGAAGAGTTATGATAATAATAAACTATTTCCGACCAATCAAATTGAAGTGTGACAAGGCCGCATTTGATTAGCGAGAACATGCCACTCGCACACGTGGCATGGTTTCATTGGCCTTTTAATTTGACTTGGCATGCCTTATCATTTTGACACGTGACATGACCTCATTGGCTCCTCCGTTTGGCTTGGAGTGCCACATCATTTGACACGTGGCACCAAACTGGGCCTCTAGGAAGATGGCATCTCGGGCTTAATAAAGTGGGCTCGTCGCTTGTAGCCCAATGAACTTGGACTAATTTATTAAGTCCATCTATATCAGACTTATATAATTAATCCAATTATATTAGCCCAATAAATTTTTTGGACTAATATATCTTAAATTTAAAATATAGTCCAAAATTAATTTATGAATTTAATTTTACAAATTTTATATGTCTACAACAGTATGAACGATTCTTTGGTTACGACATAACTCTTTTACTACGACTTGAACTCTTATTTTGTATGATGTTATCTTTCAAAAAAAAATCTATTTTGAAATATCAATTTCTAAAACTTTATATATTTTTCAATAATGATCATCTTTATAATGATGCAAGTGAAGATATTATCCTTAATTTAAAATCTACTTTAATTGGCTATCTAAAAATTTAAATGATTCTTTAGCTGAAAAAACTTTATTTCAGTATGACTCCATTTTGAGTTTATCAGTATCTCTAACTACAGATTTTGAATTTTGAATACCCTATATATATAGATTTTTTGTTCTTTGAATCATTAAGTGTTAAATTAGTTGATTGTTATTATATAACATTGCATATAATGTCTTAAAATTGCCAAGTGATTTTTTCTCGACACCATACTTGGCTTAATGTAACGACCCGATTTGTCGTTTTAAGAATTAACGTTCTGTTCAGTGACTTAAGGTCTCAAGCAGCTTCGCAATATATATTATGACCCGCGGGTATGGTCGAGTTTGATTTACTAAAGATTCAGAATTAAATTAAAAGAACAATCCTTATTTAGAAGCTTAAATGGAAAGAGTTGACTTTTAAGTAAACGACTCCGGAATGGAATTTTGATGATGTCAATAGCTCCGTATGGTAATTTTGAACTTAGGAGCATGTCTGGAAATTATTTGGAGGTCCGTAGTGGAAGTAAACTTGAAATGGCGAAAAAATTGAATTTTGGGAAGTTTGACCGGGAGGTTGACTTTTTGATATCAGGGTCAAAATATTATTCTGAAAATTTGAATAGTTTCGTTATGTCATTTATGACTTGTGTGCAAAATCTGAAGTCATTCCAGATTGATTTGATATGTTTCAGCACAAGATATAGAATTTAAAAGTTCAAAGTTTATAGATTTTGATTTGAGGTGCGATTCGTTGTTTTGATGTTGTTTGATATGATTTGAGGCCTCGAGTAGGTCCGTGTTATGTTATGGAACTTGTTGGTATACTCGGACGGGGTTCCGAGGGCCTCGGGTGAGTTTCGAATGCTTAACGGATCAAATTTGGATTTGGAGGAGGAGCTGAAGCAGCTGGGCTGCTAGTGTGATCACACATGCGCGAAAAAGGGCCCCAGGTGCGAGCTCGCGGATGCAAGGAATGATTCGCAGAAGCGAAAATGCATGGTCTGTCCAGGCACCGCGGGTGCGAAAAAAATCACCGTGGGTGCGAAGACATTAGGTGCGAAGAAATTACCGCGGATGCGAAGACCGCAGGTGCGAAGAAAGCACTGCGGATGCGAAAATCCTGGACAGAATGTTAAAAACAGAGGGGGTTCCGAGTTTTGCCATTTTTTGACCTTCAAGCATGGTTTGTGGGGAGATTTTGAGAGAGAACTCAAGGGAAACTTGAGGCAAGTCACTTGTGATCATTTCTACTCCATAATATTGAATTATCATCGACTAATTCCAACTAGATTACATATTTTTGAGGTGTAAATCGTGGGTTTGAACTTAGGGATTTGAAAATAAGATTTGAAGATTTGGAGGTTGAGTTGAGGTCGAATTTTGGTGTTTGGAGGTCAAATTCAAGCAAGAAGGCGATTATGGAATATTGGCATAACTTCAAAAAGGTAAGTGTCTTGCTTAACCTCGAGTGGGGGAAATTCCCCTTAGGCATTGAGTCTTATGTGTAACTTGGGTAATTGAAAACCATGTACGCGAGGTGACGAGTACGTACTTGGTTTATATGTGCAAATTTTATTGGGTTAAAGTCTTGAGCATATTGTGTAGTAAATTCGATAATTGTTGGTATATATTTAATCATTTACTTGTCGTGCCTAAACCCTTGTTGTTGACTCTGTTGTTATATGACAATGTGAAGTGATTGTTATTTGATTATTTATGAAATTTCGTGAATTTGCTGGTTGGTTATTATTGGAATTTAATTTCATTTTGGATTTTTTCCTCTGTAAATAATTAATTAAAAGAGCTTAAGAAGAGGTGTTTATATAATTATTGAAAATTTGAATTTAATGAAGACTTTGCTTTATGTCGAGTAATTTCTATCTCTATTAATTATTTTTGGGTGTTGTACACATTGTGTGGATCATTTGGCTATTTGTTGTGAAATTAATTGACTTGGTTGTAGCGTTGAATTTGGTTGTGGTCATTGGGCAAATTGTGAGATGAATTGATTTTTGTTATGTTGTGATAATTTCCCGTGTAAATTATTGTGTTGTGTGAGTTGCTATTTTGGGGAGATAAGGGTGTCATTTCACTGTTGATGTTATGTGGTTATAAGGGTGATATTTTACTGTTGTGTTTGTGGCTATTGATATTGTCTGGGCGGAGCGATAAGGGTGGCAATAGGAGCGATAAGGGTGGCTATTGTCATGGACGATATGTGATGATGTGGGGTTGTGGTATTGATAATTTTCATGTGATGTTGTGATGTTCTTGTGTTTATTTTTATGCCTTGTGCAACTTGCCTTGTTGTTTGTAAATTGATAATAATCCGATTTATGTTAAAATTGGGAGCCTGTGACTATTGTCAGGCGGTTTATAAAATGAAATGTGGGCACGATATGTCGTGAATTGTGATATGTAATAGGGATATTGGCACGTGAATTGTCCGTGCAGAGGTGATATAAAATGTGGGCACGAGGTACTGTGATGAAATGATAATGATATTTGGCACATGAATTGTCCGTGCAGTTGTGAGATGAATTGAGGGCACGAGGTGCCGGGCAAATATGATGATTTAATTATTGTCACGAGGTGCCGTGAAAATATGAAAATGGGCTGAGACCTATCTTTACGAAAAATATAAAAATGGATTGAGATCCGTATTTTTGATGATTTTGAAATGAGGTGTCACATGATGACTTTTTAATTGAAAGAATTATATTCAAAATATTTATTTGGAAGGATTTTTACTTAGAAAGTATTATATAAAAGAATTGTATTCTGAAAGATATTTATTTGAGAAAATTATATTTGAAAATATTTATTGAAAGAATAATATTTGAAAAATAATTATTTGAGAAAACTATATTTGAAAGAGAGTTATCTGGAAGAACTATATGAAAAACATTTATTTGAAGGGCTTAATTTAATTGGGTATAATTGTGCTTATTAATTGTTGAGTGATATTAATGGTATTTTTGTTGTCTGTTGTGCATATCACGAGTTGTTTTATCCTGCCTTTATTATTATTTGTTTCCTATTATTTTGTATATTATATTGCACAGGTTATTAGACTAGTGAGTGTCTTGACTGTACCTCCTCTCTACTCCATTGAGGTTAGTCTTGATACTTACTGGGCACCGTTGTGGTATGCTCACTCTATACTTATGCACATTTTTGTGCAGAGCCAGGTATTGAAGATAACGGACTTGAGCAGAGTTAAAGCGGGATAGTAAGGATTCAAGGTAGAGCTGCTTGGTCGTCGCAGTTCCTTAGAGTCCTTTCAGTTCATTGTATTGTTAACTTGTAATCAAACAGTATTGTATATTCGGTCCTTGTGATCATTCTATGTATTCAGTTAGTTTTCGTGACTCAGTACTACCAGTCTTGGGAGGTTGTATATTGTAATTATTTCCGATGTTAGTTTTGGTTACTTATTTAATTCAAAAAAAATGGCCTAAAAAATGCAATGGAAATCGACTTACCTAGTCTTAGAGGCTAGGTGCCATCACGACTCCTGTGGTGGGATTTTGGGTCGTGACACTTAACCTCAATGCAAACTACTCAAATTGCATTTAAATTCAAATTCGAATATCATATCAGTTTGTTAGTAATAGTGATTTGTTAAAAACGACACATAATATAAATTAAAATATATATTCTAAGATGTCCTTATCTTATAATATATGTATTTGAGTTGAAAAAAATATTTGAAATCGATGAGATCAGCTTCCAAAATTTTTATACTCAACAAAGATGAAACATAAGAAGAAATTCGTTGTCATTTCTTATTTCTCGTTTTTAGATTTTTCATACATTTTTTCTATATTTATTTTCTTTTATCTTGTTTTTATGTCTTTCTTTCTTTTTTTTTTTTACGAAAAAATTAATTTATTTCACTATAAAAGGATGAGTTTTAATAGAAATTATCTACATAAGAACTTTATTTATATTTTTAGTCTTTGGTTGAAATTCTTTCATATTTTGCTTTTGGCTTTATCTAATATCACGACCCCAATTTCTCTCCGTAGGATGTCTCGACGTCACCTAGTCTCTAAGATTAGGTAAGCCTATCAATTATGCGGAATACAAAACTGAAACTCAAATCTCAACATATAAAATAAATCAAACTGCGATTCAAATAGTTACAACTCATAAAACCCGGTAGAAATAAGTCGCAAGCTTCTAAGAATTTATTCTAAATATCTCTATACATCAGAGTCTAAAGAGAATAAGGAAAACAACATAACAAGGATAGAAGGGGACTCCGAGGTTTGCGGACGCTGGCAGATATACCTTGAAGTCTCCGCGTACGGCTAGTTCACGAATGCCTGGTCTGATAGGAGGTATCTGGCTCTGCACAAAAGATGTGCAGAAGCGTAGTATGAGTACACCACAACGGTACCCAGTAAGTGCCAAGCCTAACCTCGGTAGAGTAGTGACGAGGTCAGGTCAGGCCCTACTGGAATAATAAAAGACAAGGAGAAAAGTTTAACAATATAATAATAATAATAATAATAATAATAATAATAATAATAATAATAATAATAATAATAATAATGACAATGGGGATAAATCAAGTAAGTAGTATGTCACAATTTAACTACACAGAATACGGGCAAATAACACCTCGCAGAAGGAAAACATAAATTTACAACTTTAAGAAAAACATCAAAATAATCAAAGGCAAATGCAACCATAAAGAAATATCAACAAGGTCACTCCCGAGGTACCGCCTCGTAGTCCCAAATCATAAATAAATTAACAATATCTCATTTCTTTATATCACCGCGAGAGCCTTCACATTTAATTTTTTAAAGAAAACATATTTTCCGAAATAGTATCCCGCATTTTAGCCACCCTTATCACACTGCATGACTTTTAGTAGTTCTCCTACTAGCCATGCGTATCAAGCTACCCTTATCTCACTGCATGCATTTCAACACCCAAACCTTATACCACCGCATGCATATCAATATCACAATTTACACCTCAAGTGCCCAAATATTTCAACTTGCCAAAATAAATCAACAACAACATTATTTCCACAATAAGGAGCTCACAACTCAATCACAATGAATAAAAAATCTCACAAAATATTCGGAAGTGAATAACTCAACAAAAAATAATATTTCACAAATTTAACACCTTGCCTCAATACCAATTTTTTTTAATGTCAAATACTTCATATTAATAATAATTCAATTAAGAAATTCAACTTTCAAATAATGAGCACAAAATAAAAGAAACAAAAGTTTCAATTAAACATGTAAAGCAATTAGCACGAAAATGTCAGACAAATTTAAAATATAAAAATAGATCAATGATGATGAATATAACCAGATAAAATAATTTAACTAATGTGTAACAGAGATCTACACAATTTAAACCAGAGTTTTCCACATTTAATCTGTGTACACACTCGTCACCTCGCGTACATGACTTTCAACACATCACAATTATCATATCAATACCAATCCTAAGGGAAATTTTCCCCCCACAAGGTTAGATAAGTCACTTACCTCGAACCTGGTAATTCTTTACTATGCTATGCCTTTGCCTCGTAATTGGCCTCCGAAAGCTGTAACGGCCCGGCTTGTCGTTTTGAGTATTATTGTAACACCCCGGAAAAATATTTCTAAGTATTTTAAGACCATTAAGAAGATTGACGGATACCAAATATATCAATTCGAGTATGAAAAAGACCGATAATTTGAATAATATCAGTTGATCTTAATAATATATGTATGAGGTAAATTAAAAATAGTTTAGGGTCTAAGAAGAGCCCTAAGGCTAAGTCAAGTTGAAAATTATATGATTGGATAAAGTTTCAAGTGAGTTTGCATAAGATCTAACTTCAAACAAGCATAACTCTCATGATATGAAGAGTTATATAATGTATAACCTATCCAATTAAAGCCCTGTAAGTCTAGTTTCCAACGGATCAAACCGTTTGTCATTTGGAGATTTCTACAAGAAGTTATGACCATTTTACTAAAGAGTAGCAGAACAGCTACGCGACTCTTGCGTAGCCTACGCAGATTTGCGTAGGCAAAATCAGTATGGAAGTGAGGGGAGTGTAACGACCCGACCAGTCGTTCCGAGAGTTATAGCCATGTTTCCCCATTTACTGCTTCTTTATGTGTTGTTCAGCTGTGTTGAGTTATATCGGGTTAGTTGGTTCAGGACCGGAGTAGTTTCAGAGTGAATTGAGACACTTAGTCTCTTAAGTAGAAACTTAAACTAAAAAGGTCAACAGGATGTTGACCTATGTGTAAACGATCTCGGATTTGAATTTCGATGATTTCGCTAGCTCAGTTAGGTGATTTTGGACTTAAGAGTGCATCCGAAATGTGATTTGGAGGTCTGTGGTAGAATTATACTTGAATTGGTAAAATTGGAAATTTGGCGATTTCGGTCGGCAGTGGAAAATTTGATATCCGGGTTGGAATGGAATTCCGGAAGTTGGAGTAGGTTCGTAGTGTCATTTGTGTGGTGTGTGCAAAATTTGAGGTCATTCGGACGTGGTTTGGTTGGTTTCGGCACTGGTTGCCGAATTTGGAAATTTAGAAGTTCTTAGGCTTGGATCCGAGGGTAATTTGATGATTTGGTTTTGTTTTGAGTGATTCGAAGGTTCGACTAAGTTGGAATGTTGATATATGACTTGTTGATATATTTGGTTAAGGTCCCGAGGGGCTCGGGATGATTTCGGATGGGTATCGTGGAGTTTGGAAGTTGGAAAATGCAGCTGGAGCTGCTGTTCTGGTGTGTCCGCACCTGCGGATTGGGAACCGCAGGTGCGGATGGCATGTCGCAGATGCGGAAAATGAAGGTCTGACATTGAGCGCAGGTGCGGAATAGAGGATCGCACCTGCGAGTTCGCAGGTGCGAAGGAGCAGCCATAGGTGCGAAGCTTGGCGTCTAAGTGACTTTCACATATGCGCACCTGGACCGTAGATGTGAGTCCGCAGGTGCGAGAAAGGGTCTGCAGATGCGGAATCCCTGGGGCAGATCCTATATATCACACTTCGCGAATTTTGGTGCGTTCTTCACCATTTCTATCCGGTTTTGGAGCTTTTGGGAGAGATTTGAAGTGGGAATCTAGGGGGTTTCATTGAGGTAAGTTACATGAGCCCTAATACTTGTATATATGGTGATTTTCCATTGTTTAATCATTGTAATTAGTGAAAATGAGGGGTTAGGGCTTGGATTTTTTAAGAGTTTAATTTAAGGATTTGAGGGACCAAACGATATCGGATTTTGATGAATTTGGTATGGTTAGACTCGTGAGTGAATGATCCTTCTAGTTTTGTAGATTTTGTCGGATTTTGAGGTGTGGGCCCGGGGGTCGGGTTTGAGCCAATTTCGGGTTTTGGTCTAATTTGATAGTTTTTCTTGTGGAATTCATTCCATTAGCATATATTGATGGTATTGTACTGATTGTGAATAGATTCAGAGCATTTGGATATCGAGTTTAGAGACGAGGGTATCTTGGAGTAGGATTTTACGCTGTTAAGGTAAGTAACAGTTTTAACTCTGGCTTTGAGGGTATAAACCCGGAGATTTGACATCACGCGATTGTTTGGAAGTGATACCCACGCTAGGTGACGAGCGTGTGGGTGTGCACCGTGAGGGATTGAGACTTGGTCCGTCCCGTGAGGTCGTGAGGCCTAATGGCTATTATCTGTGGTTACATGTTTATTTATTGTTGAACTTGTTTGCCTTCATGTTAGAGACCGTGCTTAGGCTTTATTCATGCTCACATTATTTGTACTCAGTCATAGAAATTATGGTACATGTTTACCTCAGTCTTTATTAATTGCTAATACGCGGTGATACTTGATGTGGGCTGTGTTCCCTTATTGTTGATGACGGTGAGGCTAGTGAGGTACATGATTGAGTGAGACCGATGGCATGGTTGTGAGGATATTAATATCATAGCGCGTGAGTTGTCCGCATATCACGTGAGTTGACCGTGCGGGTCTAGGTATTGACACCATAGCGCGTGAGTTGTCCGCGTAGCACGTGAGTTGACCGTGCGGATCCAAGTATTGATATGATGGCACATGAGTTGTCCGTACTTAGCGCTTGGGCTTTGGGAGCCCTTCCGGAGTCTGTACACACCCCCAGTGAGCGCATAGTGTTGAGTGTTTTGAGTATTGAGTATTGAGTGCTGAGTGCGAGTGATGAGTGATGGAGTGATACTGCTGTGAGGTTGTATTTATTTGTGTTGTTGCTGCATTTATTTGTTAAACTTCCTTGTGGCATTTACTGAGTTATGGAATTTACCTGTTTAATTCTTTTTATTTTTAAATTGTGAAAATAAATAATTGGACTGCTTTACTTAGCTCGTCACTATTGCTCAGTTCCTTAGTTATTTCTGTTACTTGCTGAGGTGGTTGTACTCATGCTACACCCTGCACTTTATGTGCAGATTCATGTGAGTTAGAACGCGGTGATCGTTGATTTCAGGCCGGCTATATGTGGAGATTGCAAGGTAGCTGCTAGCGTCCGCAGGACTTTGTTACTCCTTTTATCATTTCTTCTTTTGGATTGTATTGGCAGTTAGACATTTTCATTTCTTAGTTCATAGATTTAGACGCTCATGACTTAGTGACACCCCGATGTTTGGGGCTCTTTTCCGTATTTCAAAAATTATATTTAAAGATGATTTAGTTTATGAGAAATTCAAATGTTGAAATGTTTTATTAAATTCTTATAATCGGTTTAGTAGATATATTTTAGGAAGTAGGCTTGCCTTGTAACACGATAGGCGCCATCACGACCATGGTCAAATTTTGGGTCGTGATAGGGAGGGTTAAGCTGCGTAGCCAATCTGCGTAGACTACGCAGTTCATTTGTTTATAAAACAGGAGAGGTTCGGGGAGAGAGAAAAACATAACAATTTTGGCTAAGTTTTGGGTTCTAGAGTGAAGGTGGAGCATCCTCAACCCAAATACACATCAAAGGTAAGTTTTATGATATTTTTATAATGGATTAATACTAGTTAATGGTAGTATTAATATCTACATGGATTGAAATTCATAGTGATATCTCTAATCTTCAAGAATCATTCAAAAGGTTTCAAGTTAGGGTTTGAGCTACAAGAGGTAAATTCTCCACCCTACATTTAAATACAACTATGGAAGTATTTGGGATGTATTGTGAAGTAGAAAGTACCAATTGGTTGAAGAATTATGCTAATCCTTGAAATGGGTATTGTGAGTTAGGGTTCTTGAATGGAGAAGAAGATGAATAGTAAATTTTTGAATCTTGTTAGGATGGTTGGTAATTCTAGTGCTTCAATAGATTAATAATGATTAACTATTGAATCATATAACCTAGATTGGGGCTTAAAGGCTAAGGATGAAATCTATTAAGGATAAAAGGGATATGCATGGGTAAATTGGGCTTGTTGAAGACTTTAATTGAAGATTTGAGGGTCGAGTTGATGTCGGAATTAGGTGAAACTAGTATGGCTGGACTCGTAATTGAATGGGTTATCAGATTTCTTAACTTTCACCGGATTCCGAGACGTAGGCCCCATAGACAAAGTTTTAATTAATTTCGGGATTTTTATTGAAAATGTAGTATTTTCTTATAGAATTGATTCCTATAAATTTTAGTGATTGTATTGAATTATTTTTGGTTAGATTCGAGCCAATCGAAGTTGGATAATCGAGGAAAAAACCTAATAGTGGATTAAATTGGAGCAAGACGAGGTAAGTTTCTTGTCTAATCTTGTGAGAAAAAATTACCCCATAGGTGATTAAAATTAAATAATTATTGCTAATTGTGGGGGCTATGTACGCACGAGGTGACGAGAGTCCGTGCGTAGCTACTATTAATGCTAAAATTCGGGTAGTTTAGGACTCAAAGCATGAATTACTTGTGTAAATTGTATTCATTGTATAATTAATATTATATATATAATTATATATATATATATATATATATATATATATATATATATATATAGTTAATTGTTAGATAAAAATATTAAAGGATGAAAATCTCATATGCTTAAATTTTCTGTTTAAATTAATTTATTATTAAGAGACATATTTCTTCCTCCTGAATTTATCTTATAATAAATATACTCTCATTCCAGAGGTACATAAGAAAATGTCCTCCTTTATTATGGAGCGGGCCGAACGCCTCGGCAGGATAGATGCAGGATCGTGCCGCAC
>AWOL01S0004522.1:50666-64090 GCA_000715115.1 Nicotiana otophora | reverse complement strand
ATATATATAGTTAATTGTTAGATAAAAATATTAAAGGATGAAAATCTCATATGCTTAAATTTTCTGTTTAAATTAATTTATTATTAAGAGACATATTTCTTCCTCCTGAATTTATCTTATAATAAATATACTCTCATTCCAGAGGTACATAAGAAAATGTCCTCCTTTATTATGGAGCGGGCCGAACGCCTCGGCAGGATAGATGCAGGATCGTGCCGCACGTCCCTCGACAGTGTACACGAAACTCTGGATCGGGCCGTACGACCTCAGCAGAAATCGTGCGTAATAATAATAATAATTACACGATACTTGGGCAGTTTATTGCAGCTTGTAAAACTATTTGATAAATTGAAAATTTATTAAAATTGAATTGCAGCTTGTAAAGCCATTTGATAAATTGGAAATTTATTGAAATTGAATTGCAGCTTGTAAAGCTATTTGATAATCTGAAATGTTTATTGAAATTGAAGGATTTAATTAATAGATTGGAAATTGTTGCATTTTAAGGTTTTTTATTATTTCTGCTAATTGAATAAAATTATTGTTAATTCTGTGAATCATGTTGAGTTGAATAATTATAATTTATTCCATTTATTATTGTTGACCCTTAGTGAGTGTCAAAGTCGGTCATCTCGTCTCTACCACTTCGAGATTAGGCTTGATACTTATTGGGTACACGTTGTTTACGTACTCATGCTACACTTGCTGCACTTTTTATGCAGGATCTGAGACAGATACTAGTGGAGGACCTATCATCGCACATCTTCGTTATCCAGGGGCGTAGTGGTGAGCTGTCTTTCTTAGCCATCCTGCAGCTACCAGTGCCTCTTCTTGTATTTTTTTAATTCTGTCTATTTTCATTTCAGACAGTGTTTGGAGTTTTGTATAATCTATTAGATGCTCGTACACTTGTGACACCAGGTCTTGGCACACACATTGGTAGAATTTGGTGTCTTATATTTTTTCTTGGAATTAAAGTTTATCAATATATGTTTAATTTATTAGTTGGCTTGCCTAGCTATAGTGTTGGGCGTCATCACGACCTATAGGTAAAATTGGGTCGTGACAAGTTGGTATCAGAGCTTTAGGTGACATAGGTCTCACGAGTCATGATCAGGTTTAGTAGATTCTTGCGGATCGGTACAGAGACATCTGTACTTATCTTCGAGAGGTTGCCGAACCCTTAGGAAAATTTCACTTTCTTGTATGCTATCGTGCGAAATTGATTCAGCTTGAAACATAACTCTTTGAATTTCTTCCACGCATTTTGTATGTGCATATGAGTGCTCGGTATCAGGTGTGCATTGCCGGCTTGTGATTCTATGAACAAGATTCAAGATGTGTATTCTGTGTTTTGGTGATGGGCTAGTCTGGAGGACTTGAGGCCAGGTTTAGACCGCAGCTTAGGCTCGGTAGCTTCAGTTATAACCTGTACATTTGGACTCATATGTCCGGTAATGTCCCTACGAGTGGAATTTANGTATGTACTTATCTTCGAGAGGCTGCCGAACCCTTAGGAAAATTTAACTTTCTTGTATTCTATCGTGCATAATTGATTCAGCTTGAAACATAACTCTTTGAATTCTTTCCACGCATTTCGTATGCACATATGAGCGCTCGGTTTCAATTGTGCATCGCCGGCTTGTGATTCTATGAACAAGATTCAAGATGTGTATTCTGTGTTTTGGTGATGGGCTAGTCTGGAGGACTTGAGGCCAGGTTTAGACCGCAGCTTAGGCTCGGTAGCTTCAGTTATAACCTGTACATTTGGACTCATATGTCCGGTAATGTCCCTACGAGTGGAATTTATGGGTCGATGAGTGGTGGAATGGCTTTGTGATGAGTATGATGTAACTACGGGATGTGTTAAGACAATTTGAATGTGACGAGAATTGTTTTCTTGAAATGTAAAGGAAGGCCACTGGGTGCTTTATTTTCATTTTGATGTGTTCAGATGGGTTGGATGAGATGAATAAAGTTTGCTTATGTCTCAAGAGTTTGCTATTGGGTACTTGATTTCTATCTTGATTTGACGTATAATCTCGAGTTGTGAGTGTATTGAAGGATCTTTCACGTTGTTAAATTGTGGGACAAATTAAATTCTCATGTCTTGTCAATGAGTTTGGACTCAAGAAGAGTAAGTGATTATGTAGTAATTGTTGTTGCGAATGGGCATTTCTAATGTTGATGGCTCAAGAAAGATGATCTTTGAAGAGGCTTAGAGTCGGTAACATTTATTGGTTCAGGTGCGACAGAGATGCATTTTGATTTAATGTAACAGTTAGACAACAAATTATGAGGGAAGATATGACGGGAAGTATTTTGCGGTGGTTGAAGTACTAGCAGGTCAAGTAGGAGAAGTAGAGGTTAAGAAGTTGCTTAAAGGAGATAGTTTAACCGAAGTAACAATGGCAGATTAGCATATGGATTCTGTGGTAGGGTAGTCGCGCGCCTTGAGAAAGTGTAAATTGGTTTGGAATCGTGATAGAATGTGATTTGGCCTACCGACTTTATTCGGAGTGATGGTTACTGTACGAAGAAAGATTGAGTATAGCAGAAAGGAGTTTGTTTGAAATGAAGAGGGATGTGAAGATCTGATTATCGTTTCAGGTGCAATATGACTTGAGTTCGGAAGGTATTGTTGAACTTTCAGTTGATGTCGATAGCGAAAGTGCAGACTTATACAAATAGTGGGCGAGCATTAGCTCAGCAGAATTTGCTGATTACGTAGTTGTTGCACCCAGTGCAGCGTCGTTGGAAGATGTCGGTAAGGAATTCCACATGTGGGTTATCTCTTGTGCGCAGTTAGCGGTGGCGTGATGTTGATGAAACTTCTGCGAGGAATATTACTTGCTACCCGGTAAGAGGTCGAGTGTGTGACTGTAGCTAGTGATTCAGAATGTTCATGAAAATCTTAACAAAAGACTTCTAGAAGTTTGGCGGCTTAAGATGTGAGATCTTGGTAATTGAGAAGGAGAAATTCTTGCAGGTTCTAATTTTATATAATTGCAGCTTAAGGCTAAGTGGGGGAGCCTGCTATTGACAATTTGATTTCATGGTTATGTGTTAAAATTTTAGTTTTGGTCAGAGGCATACTTGTGGATCAGTTATGACTTGCAGAGATGGAGATCGAGGATGACTCGAGTAAGGAAATTCTTGAATATGGGTTATTGGGCAGCTTATAGAAATACAAAAATCATGGAATGATTAAATTGTTATTTTGAAGAACGTAGTGCGCACGAAGTATGAATTTGATTGGTGGTATTAAGTCATGGTTACTTCTTTGGGGGTTGTTGTGCTAATGGGACTTGTGCTTTTCGGCCCGTTTGGGCTGTGCAATTTAGATTTGAGCAAAGTGGGTGACTCCCGAGAAAATTCTAGTGGGTTTGAAAATTATATATAGTAATTGAGAATGTTTCCGGACTGGTGTATGGATAAAATCTGAGATTTGCATTGAAGGTGTCGGGACTTGCGGTAATTTTGTATGACTATGGATTTTATATTTCAGTATAATAAAGGAAAGAAGAATAATTGTAAATTCACATAAGGTATTTTCAGAGTGAGTGTTACGGTTGTGGTATTTATGGGGTAATTATGATGTTGTGAGACTTTACAAAAATTTTGGTGGCAATATTCTAGGATTTGGTGACCTGCGTGGCTTGGTTGAGTTAGAGGGATTCAGTTTTGATAGCTTGGTTATGTGCAAATGGATTTCAAAGTGTTATTAATGGTTTCTACCATGGGTTGAACCGGATATATTCTACCGGTGTAGGGAACGTGTTGTGTATTATGAATTCTTCCTAGAAGGAAGCAAGATGAAGGTTACTGAATGACCGAGTATGTAATTTTCTGGTTACCCAAAGTTGATAATGAGATTCTCGTGCTTGTCACATGATGACATGATAAATGTGGTGTGTGGCGCGGGATTAAGATTTATATGTACAAGGTGACAATTCATTCTTGAAAGGAAGATCACGAATTTTGGATAGAATGGTCAATTTCAGATAATTAGATGAATGTTATAACTGCTCGGTAATCCCTGAGAAGGGTGCGTATTTCAAAAGGTGCATTGTGTTTTGACTTATGGATGTTTATTGGTATTGCATTACTCACCTGGGTGATAGACTGCTAATATTCAAATTATTGCTATGTGGTACGAAAGAGTTATGAAAGTATTCCTTATGGGAAGATCGTGAATGGAAGATGTGTTAGTCATTCTAGTGCTGGATTTGGGATCAGCTACGGTGATTCATGTATTTGATGAATTTGGAGACTGGAGTTCTCAAAAGTATATTGTTTCGGGTTGCGGCCTGTTAGAGGCGAGTATTTTATTTTAACTCAGTGGAGGCACTAGTTACGTTAATTATTAGTGATAGCTACACACTATAAGTGTGCATATATGTGAGGTTTGAGCCCATGTGCGGGCATTAGAGCAAGTATTCATACTCGAAAGAATGCTTAGGCTATTATATATCTAGAGTTGACTGTTAAGTGTAAAGTTATAACATTTTCCGTATTCGTACCTTTGTTGAGAACTATCTGGGCTATACTTGAGGTTACAAAGAAGATGATTCCCTAAATAAACGGGGTAGTTACTAATTTTGCGTAAAAAAATTACCGATTTGAAGTGTGATAGCAGACTTTGCACATGCTTGCACTATGGCGTACTATTTATACCAGTCCAGGAGCATGAGAATCTTATTTCATTATCATATACAAGTGTACTTGTTTGATTGCTCATGTATGATATGCTGGGACTGAAGGCCTGTGACCATGCCGGGCTATTCATATTATTGGCACGTGACTTGTTTATGCCATGTGTGGGAATTATATTTCTATAAATGTTTATCTGATCTATTAAGTTCCTTCCTCTACAAATGTGCACATGCATTTACAGTTATCCTCTTCACGAAATATGAGGAGTTGGTTGTAACATTGCGGGTGTGGTGGTGCTTGTTGAACTTGAAATACGGTTCTCTTCCTTGAGACATCTCCCATATTTGGGTACACGGATAGCACAGTTGTGGCTTGAGTTATATTGATATGGCATGTCTGTGGGATAATTGTGTTTAATAAAATAAGGTCATTGGACCTAGAATGGGTACTATCACGCTTGATTATGGTATATTCGAGAGGATAATATTGAAAGTCGGCTTAGGAGAGGATTGTGGTTCTGGTTGGGGCGAGAGAGCTCTATGGCTAGTTGATATGATGAGTGGTTATGAGTTTTTGATTGTTTCTTTCATCTTTGGCAGTGTACGAAGGTTTTGGAATGAGGGGTTTTATACTAGTACTTGGTTGGTGCTTTTTTTTTTTTTTAAATGTTATGTTGAGTTGTTGGCTCATGAATATATTGTTAGGACTGGTTTTGGTGATTCTATGGCAGGTGGTTGGGCCAATTGCAGAGGACACTCTGCCGAAATTTCTGAAAACTTGAGAGTTAGCCAAATTTTGAGGCCTTAAGGAAGTTGAAATGTTGGAAGAATATCTAAGATCTATATGAAGTCAAGAATGATTAGAGATGATTGTGAATGTGAAAAGAGGATAATAATGTGCCTAATAATGACTTGTAAAACATTCGAGGATGAATGTTCTTAAGTGGGGGAGAATGTAACACCCCGGAAAAAACTTTGTAAGTGTTTAAGACCATTAAGAAGATTGGCGGATGCTAAATATATCAATTCGGGTATGAACAAGACCGGTAATTTGAATGATATCAATTGATCTTGATAATATATGTATGAGTTGCATTAAAAATGGTTTAGGGTCTAAGAAGAGCCCTAAGGCTAAGTCAAGTTGAAAATTATATGATTGGATAAAGTTTTAAGTGAGTTTGCACAAGATATAACTTCAAACGAGCGTAACTCTTAGGATATAAAGAGTTATACGGTGTATAACCTATACAATGAAAGCTCTTTGAGTCTAGTTTCCAACGCATCAAACCGTTCTTCATTTGGAGATTTCTACAGGGAGTTATGACCATGTTACTGAAGAGTAGCAGAACAGCTACGCGAGTCTTGCGTAGGCAAAATCAGTATGGAAGTGAGAGGAGGGTTAAGCTGTGTAACCAATCTGTGTAGGCTACACAGTTCATTTTTTTATAAAACAGGAGAGGTTCGGAGAGAGAGAAAAACATAACAATTTTGGCTAAGTTTTGGGTTCTAGAGAGAAGGTGGGGCATTCTCAACCCAAATACACATCAAAGGTAAGTTTTATAATATTTTTATAATGGATTAACACTAGTTAATGGTAGTATTAATATCTACATGGATTGAAATTCATAGGGATTTCTCTAATCTTCAAGAATCATTCAAAAGAGTTCAAGTTAGGGTTTGAGCTACACNAGTTAGGGTTTGAGCTACAAGAGGTAAATTCTCCACCCTACATTTAAATACAACTATGGAAGTATTTGGGATGTATTGTGAAGTAGAAAGTACCAATTGGTTGAAGAATTATGCTAATCCTTGAAATGGGTATTGTGAGTTAGGGTTCTTGAATGGAGAAGAAGATGAATAGTAAATTTTTGAATCTTGTTAGGATGGTTGGTAATTCTAGTGCTTCAATAGATTAATAATGATTAACTATTGAATCATATAACCTAGATTGGGGTTTAAAGGCTAAGGATGAAATCTATTAAGGATAAAAGGGATATGCATGGGTAAATTGGGCTTGTTGAAGACTTTAATTGAAGATTTGAGGGTCGAGTTGATGTCGGAATTAGGTGAAACTAGTATAGTTGGACTCGTAATTAAATGGGTTATCAGATTTTTTAACTTTCACCGGATTCCGAGACGTAGGCCCCACGGACGAAGTTTTAATTAATTTCGGGATTTGTATTTAAAATGTAGTATTTTCTTATAGAATTGATTCCTATAAATTTTAGTGATTGTATTGAATTATTTTTGGTTAGATTCGAGCCAATCGAAGTTGGATAATCGAGGAAAAAGCCTACTAGTGGATTAAATTGGAGCAAGACGAGGTAAGTTTCTTGTCTAATCTTGTGAGGGAAAAATTATCCCATAGGTGATTACAATTAAATAATTGTTGCTAATTGTGGGGGCTACATACGCACGAGGTGACGGGAGTCCGTGCATAGCTATTATTAATGCTAAAGTCCGGGTAGTTTAGGACTCAAAACATGAATTACTTGTGTAAATTATATTTATTGTTTAATTAATATTGTTTGATATATATATATATATATATATAGTGAATTTTTAGATAAAAATATTAAAGGATGAAAATCTCATATTCTTAAATTTTCTGTTTAAATTAATTAATTATTAAGAGAAATTGTTCTTCCTCCTGAATTTATCTTATAATAAATATACTCTCATCCAGAGGTACATAAGAAAATGTCCTCCTTTCTTGTGGAGCAGGCCGAACGCCTCGGCAGGATAGATGCATCTATGGATCGTGCCGCACGTCCCTCGGCAGTGTACGACCTCGGCAGCAATCGTGCTTAATAATAATAATAATTACATGATACTTGGGCAGTTTATTGCAGCTTGTAAAACTATTTGATAAATTGAAAATTTATTGAAATTGAATTGCAGCTTGTAAAGCTATTTGATAAATTGGAAATTTATTGAAATTGAATTGCAGCTTGTAAAGCTATTTGATAAATTAAAATTCTTATTGAAATTGAAGGATTTAATTAATAGATTGGAAATTGTTGCATTTTAAGGATTTTTATTATTTCTGCAAATTGAATAAAATTATTGTTAACTCTGTGAATCATGTTGAGTTGAATAATTATAATTTATTCCATTTATTACTGTTGACCCTTAGTGAGTGTCAAAGTCGGCCATCTCGTGTCTAGCACTTCGAGATTTGGCTTGATACTTACTGGGTACACGTTGTTTACGTACTCATGCTATACTTGCTGCACTTTTTGTGCAGGATCTGAGACAGATACTAGTGGAGGACCTATCATCGCACATCCTGGTTATCCAGGGGCGTAGTGGTGAGCTGTCTTTCTTAGCCATCCTGCAGCTACCTGTGCCTCTTCTTGTATTTTTTTAATTCTGTCTATTTTTATTTTAGACAGTATTTGGAGTTTTGTATAATCTACTAGATGCTCATACACTTGTGACACCGGGTCTTAGCACACACATTGGTAGAATTTGGTGTCTTACATTTTTCCTTGGAATTAAATTTTAATAATATATGTTTAATTTACTAGTTGGCTTGCCTAGCTATTGTGTTGGGCGCCATCATGACCTATAAGTGAAATTGGGTCATGACAATTATAACCCTGTTTCCCCATTTACTGCTTAATTTATGCTTTATAGTTGTTTTATGACTTACCGGGTTAGTGGGTTCGGGTCCGGAGGAATTCGCAGTGAAATGAGACACTTAGTCTCATAATTAAAATTTTTAGATAGAAAAGTGGACCGGATATGGACCTATATGTAAATGACCTTGAATTTGAATTTTGATGATTCCAATAGCTCCGTATGGTGATTTTGGACTTAGGAGCGTATCCGGAATATTATTTGGAGGTCCGTAGAGGAATTAGGCTTGAAATGACGAAAGTTGAATTTTTGGGAAGTTTAACCGGGGGTTGACTTTTTGATATCGGGGTCGGAATCCGATTTTGAGAATTTAAATGCCTCTGTTATGTCATTTATGACTCGTGTGCAAAATTTGAGGTCAATCGGACGTGAATGGATAGGTTCCGAAATCGTTTGTAGAAGCTAGAAATTTCAAAGTTCATTAGGCTTGAATTGGGGTGTAATTCATGGTTTTAGCGTTGTTTGAGGTGATTTGAGGGTTCGACTAAGTCCGTATGATGTTTTAAGACTTGTTGGTATATTTGGTTGAGGTCCCGAGGGGCTCGGGAGAGTTTTGGATGGTTAACGGATCATTTTTGGCCTTGGTGAGATTGCTGATATCTGTTGCTGTATTTTTCTGATTTTCTCTTTCGCGTTCGTAAGTGGGCCCTCGCGTTCGCGAAAAGTGTTTTCTGAGTGTGAGGTTTTGTTCTTCGCGTCCGTGAAGGGGAGGACGCGAACGCGAAGGTATGGTCTGTGTGTGCATCGCGAACGCGTGAGAGGTGTCGCGTTCACGAAGAGGAGTGAGGCTATCGGGGACCCCCGGGTCCTTGTTCTACACATTCGCGAGGTGACAGTCACGTTCGCAAAGGTCTGAGTTGGTAAAGCTTCGCGTTCGCAAAGCCACGGTCGTGTTCGTGAAAGGGTTAAATTTGTGGGTAGTCGAGTTGTGCTTCGCAAATGCGAGAGACCTGTCACGTTCGCGAAGAAGAGAGGTCTGGACAGAGAGTTTAAGTTCTGAAAATGGGACTTCGTCCCATTTTCAGTTTTTGACGAATTTGAGCTCGGGAAGAGGCCATGTTTGAGAGTTTTTCAAGAAAAACAACGGGGTAGGTGTTCTTAACTCAATATTGGTTAAATTATCCGAATCTATGGTTGTTTTTATCATTTAATTGGTGAATTTAGTTGGAAAATTTTGAAAACCCTCTTAGTTTAATTCCAATAAATTTTATTGACTGAAACGAATTATTTGTGACTAGACTCGAGGCATTCAGAGGTCGATTTGCGAGGCAAAGGCATAGCAGAGTAAAGAATATCACGCTCTGAGGTAAGTAACAGTTTTAAATCTGGTCCTGAGGGTATGAAACCCCGGATTTTGGTATCATGTGATTACTTTGGAGGTGACGCACATGGTAGGTGGCATGCATGTGGGCATGCATCGGGGGGATTGTGACTTGGTCCGTCTCGGAAAAACTGTAAAGTTGAATAATTTGTTGTTAGCTATATGCTCTCTATGTGTTGATAAAATTTGATTATAAATCATGTTACAAATCATGCTTAGGCTACGTGATAGTACTATTAGGACCCACAGAGGTTGCGTACTTGTCGAATTGCCTGCTTAATGCTATATGTACTGAGTTTCAGTTTTTACTTGCACATTTTATCTCAGTCTCTGTTATTATTATTGATACACCATATCATTGTGTTTTGGGCTGATTTCATGATTATTGAGAGCCTGAGAGACTGGAGAGATTTATGACTGAGTGAGACCGAGGGCCTGATTATAAGATATTGATACCATAGCACGTGAGTTGGCCGTGCAGATCCTTATTATACTATAGCACGTGAGTTGGCCGTGCAGCACGTGAGTTGGCCGTGCAGCATGTGTGCTGGCTGTGCAGATCCTTATATTATACTATAGCACGTGAGTTGTCCGTGTAATACGTGAGTTGTCCGTGAAGATTATAGCGCTTGGGCTATAGGAGCCCCTTCGGAGTCTGTACACCCCTAGTGAGTGCGCGTACCCATTGAGAGTGAGTGATGAGGGCTGGGAGCCCAGTGAGTGATGAGGGCTGGGAGCCCAGTGAGTGATGAGGGCTGGGAGCCCAGTGAGTGATTGATTTCCTCAGAGGTTGTACTTGATTTCGAATTGTTGTTGCACTTTGTTGCTATCTGTCATTGCATGTCTATCCTTTCGTTTGAAAGATTTTTATATACGGATTACTTGAACAAGAACTGTATAAAAATTGATTTGACATTAAACTGCCAGATTTGATAGCATGTCTATTCTTTGCTGGAACTACTGGAAATGAACCATAAATGTGTAACTCATTACTATCTTCAGTTCCTTATTTATTATTGTTACTTGCTGAGTTGGTTGTACTCATACTATACCTTGCACTTCATGTGCAGATCCAGGTGTTCCCGGACATAGCGGGTGTTGATCCTTTCGCACGGTTGATTTGCAGGAGATTTTGAGGTAGTTGCCGTGTTCCGTAGACCTTGTCTCACTTTCTCTATCTCTTTGTTTACTCTATTTGGACTTAGACTATTATAGACCATATTTTCGAGACTTGTATTCATATTAGATGATCATGTACTCCGTGACACCAGGTTTTGGGAAGTGTTCGTATCAGTAGTTTTGGGATTATGTATTGTATTTAAAATATTACATTTTCGGACTTAAAATAATTTGTGGTTCATTGAGATTTTCGACTTGTCTAATATTAAAATAGGCGCCATCACGACAGGTTAGGATTTGGGGCCGTGACAAGTTGGTATCAGAGCCTAGGTTACATAGGTCTTACGAGTCATGGGCAGGTTTAGTTGAGCCTTGCAGATCGGTACGGAGACGTCTGTACTTATCTTCGAGAGGCTGTAGAACCCTTAGGAAAATTTCACTTTCTTGTATTGTGTCGTGCGAACTTGTTGATTCTGGAAACTAAATTTCTGCTATTCTATTCTCTCACAGATGGTGAGGACACGTACTACCGGATTGGACGGTCAACCACCAGTGCCATCAATTAGGGCCGCGAGAGGTCGGGGCCGTGGTAGAGGCCGGGGACAAGGTAAAGGTCGAGGTATAGCTCGTACCACAGTTGAGCAAGAACCTGTAGTACCACCAGTTGCTCCAGCTCAGGAGCAGATTCCAGATATAGTTGAGCCGACAGGATCAACTCAGGCACCAGCTGTGCCCATTGAGATTGCAGGCATTCAGGAGACTTTGGCCCAGATATTGGTAGCCTGCACTGGTCTTGCTCAGGTGGTTTCGGCTTAGGCCACACCTGCCACTTCTCAGGCTGGGGGAGGTACTCATACCCCCGTTGTCGTACTCTAGACCAGGAGTACAGGGACTTCAGATACCGAGGGCACTACTAGCCCATCCGATTGTGGCTGCTCAGGCCCCGGTAGTTCATGTTATGGCAAATGATGAGTAGAGGAGACTTGAGAGATTTGAGAGGCTTCGACCTCCACCATTTAGCGGTACTGAGTCAGAGGATGCTCAGGATTTTCTAGATAGGTGTCAACGGATGCTTCAGACAACGGGTATTCTGGAGACCAGTGGGGTCTCATTCACTACTTTTCAGTTTTCTGGGTCTGCACTCAGATGGTGGGAGACTTACGAGAGGCGTAGGACTATTGGCGCAGCATACCTTACTTGGCATCAGTTCTCCGTGGTCTTTTTGGAGAAGTTCATACCTCAGTCTCGTAGAGAAGAGTTGTGCAGACAGTTTGAGCAGCTTCGATAGGGTGATATGTTCGTGACACGGTACGAGATGAGATTTTCTGAGTTGGCTCATCACGTAGTCTGGTTGGTTCCCACTGATAGGTAGAGGATTAAGAGGTTCATTGATGGCTTCACATATCAGTTGCGGTAACTTATGACTAGGGAGAGAGTATCTGGTTCTACCTTTGATGAGGTAGCGGACATTGCTAGGCAGATAGAGATTGTTCGTAGCCAGGAACGTGGAGAGAGAGAGAGAGGCTAAGAGGCCTCGTGGTCCGAGTGATTACATCGGTGTTCCTTCATGGGGTCAGTTTCACCGTGGTAGGGGTCGTTCTTACAGACACGCTCAGATGGGTCGTCTAGCTCGTCGTGGTGCATCAGCTAGCCACGGTTCTTACAGTGCTCACTTAGGCCAGTCTTCATTCAGTGTACTACCAGCGCAGAGTTCTCATCATGCCTCGTCCGCACAAGCTTCTGCAGGTTATTCCTTGGGTTATCAGGAGCAACAGTTCCGTCAGAGGAGGGGTTGTTTCGAGTGCGGAGAATTTGGTCACTTCAAGAGAGAGTGTCCTAGGCTGTTGAGTGGGGATCCACAACAGAGTTCTCGACCAACGGCACTGGCACCAACAGTTACATCACCCACCCAGCCAGCTCGAGGTGGGGGTCAAGCAGCTAGGGGTCGCCCAAGAGGGGGAGGCCGATCAGGTGGCGGGCATGCTCGATTCTATGCTTTTCCTGCTAGGCCAGATGTTGTTGCCTCAGACGCAGTGATCACATGTATTGTTTCAGTGTGCCATATGGAGGCTTCTATATTATTTGATCCTGGTTCCACTTATTCATATGTATCATCATATTTTGCTCATTATCTAGATATGCCCTGTGAGTCCTTAGTTTCACATGTTTGTGTATCTACATCGGTAGGCGATATTATTACTGTGGATCGTGTGTATCGGTCGTGTGTGGTAACTATTGGGAAACTGGAGACTAGAGTTGATCTCTTATTACTCGGTATGGTTGATTTCGATGTAATCCTGGGTATGGATTGGTTGTCTCCATGTCATGCTATTCTGGACTGTCACGTAAAAATCGTGATGCTGACGATGCCGGGGTTGCCAAAGTTTGAATGGAGGGGTTCTCTAAATCTTGTTCCTAGAAGGGTAATTACTTATTTGAAGTCCCAACGTATGGTTGGAAAGGGATGCTTGTCATATTTGGCCTTTGTGTGAGATATTGATGCAGATACTCCTATTATTGATTCAGTACCGGTCGTGCGAGACTTTTCAGATATATTTCCTGCAGACCTGCCGGGTATGCCACCCGACATGGATATTGATTTCGGTATTGACTTGGTGCAGGGCACTCAACCCATTTCTATTCCTCCGTATCGTATGGCACCAGCTGGGTTAAAAGAATTGAAAGAG
>AWOL01S0004521.1:105965-154671 GCA_000715115.1 Nicotiana otophora | reverse complement strand
ACAAGCTAGCCCGCTAAGGCCTGGACATCCAATGCCAAGGGTCTCTCTGCTGCTGGGAGATATGCTAAACTCCCCAAACTCTCCGCCCGATGACTCAAAGCATTGGCCACCATATTGGCCTTCCCCGGATGGTACAAAATAGTGATATCGTAGTCCTTAAGAAGCTCTAACCATCTATGCTGATGCAAGTTAAGATCCTTCTACTTCAACAGATATTGCAAACTCCGGTGATCANTAACACCCTTCATGGGTGATACCTTCAGCAAAACTTTCTCCCCAACCATAAAAGACACATCACGAACCTACCTATCCACGTAGCTCTTCTGCCTAGACTGTGTCATGCGAAGCCGCTCCTGAATCAATTTCGCCTTATGTAATGCATCTTGGACCAAGTCTGTACCCAAGAGCCTAGCCTCACATGGCTCAAACCATCCTACCGGAAATCTACACCTCCTCCCATATAAAGCCTCGTACGGAGCCATCTAAATACCCGACTGGTAACTGTTATTATATGTAAACTCCGCGAGCGGCAAGAACTGGTCCCATGAACCTCCAAAGTCAATGACACAAGCGTGCAACATGTCCTCCAATATCTGAATAGTGCGCTCGGACTGCCCGTCCGTCTGAGGGTGAAAAGCTGTACTCAACTCAACCTGAGTACCCAGCTCTCCCTGCACGACCCTCCAAAACTGCGATGTAAACTGAGTACTTCTATCTGAAATGATAGAAACTGGAACACCATGCAGGCGAACAACCTCTCGGATATAAATCTCAGCCAACCGCTTTGAAGTGTAAGTAGTACCAATTGGAACGAAGTGCGCGGACTTGGTCAGCTAATCCACAATCACCCAAATAGCATCGAACTTCCTCTAAGTCTGTGGGAGCCCAACTACGAAGTCCATGGTGATCCGTTCCCACTTCCACTCTGGCATCTCTAACCTCTGAAGCAAGCCACCCAGTCTATGATGTTCATACTTAACCTGCTGACAGTTGAGACACCGAGCCACAAACCCAACTATATCCTTCTTCATCCGCCTCCATCAATAGTGCTGCCTCAAATCCTGGTACATCTTCGCGGTACCCGGATAGATGGAATACCACGAGCTGTGGGCCTCCTCAAGAATCAAATCCCTGAGCCTATCTACATTAGGCACACATATCCGGCCCTGCATCCTCAACACGCCGTCCTCACCAATGGTCACATCCCTATCATCACCTCGCCGAACCCTGTCCTGAAGAACGAGCAGGTGGGGGTCATCATACTGATGCTCCCTGATACAGTCATAAAGAGAAGACCTGGAGACCACACAAGCCAATACCCGACTCGGCTCCGAAATGTCCAATCTGACAAGCTAGCCCGCTAAGGCCTGGACATCCAATGCCAAGGGTCTCTCTGCTGCTGGGAGATATGCTAAACTCCCCAAACTCTCCGCCCGATGACTCAAAGCATTGGCCACCATATTGGCCTTCCCCGGATGGTACAAAATAGTGATATCGTAGTCCTTAAGAAGCTCTAACCATCTATGCTGATGCAAGTTAAGATCCTTCTACTTCAACAGATATTGCAAACTCCGGTGATCAGTATAGATCTCACAATGTGTCACGACCCAAACCGATGGGCCACGATGGGCACCCGGTGCCTTACTCAACCAAGTAACAACGTAACGTATCTTTCTTATTACATCATCATATACACGTGACATACAGGCCTAATAGGCCAACATGATCATTAATAAACTCAGAACATAGGTCGACAAGGCCGTGCAATCTTTCATATACATGACATATGTCTACAAGCCTTTGAGAATATATAATTGTCATAAAGGTCGGGACAGAGCCCCACCATACCAAACAATACACATCTAAATTATACTGACCAAACAAGCAACTCCGGAGCAAATGGAGTGCACCGACATCTTTCGCTGAGCTGATCGCCTATTTGGAGGACTCTCGACCTGTCTATCGAGACCTGCGGGCATGAAACGCAGCATCCCCAGGCAAAAGGGACGTCAGTACAAATAATGTACCGAGTATGTAAGCAATGAAAACCAGTAAATAATAGGCATGAGAGAAACATGGAGTAAAAGACTCGACATGTACGTATGCATAACTCTATGAATCATTTCATTTTTTATAATGTCATGCATATGTGTATAAATGTCATACCATACATAGGTATATGGGTTCATAACATCATCAAGCCTCTGAGGGCATCCCATCATATCATTTCGGCCACTGTGGGCAAATTATCAACGTATACCAGCTGATCAGGTGGTGGTGCGTATATAACGCCGTAACCTTTTCCCATATCCCATATACATATAATATACATATATACGCGTATATAACGCCATCTGGTCATGGGTCAATGTACATGTATAAATGCATGAAATACATATGAAATACGTTAATAAGATTTCTCGGAATGCCATAAAAATCAATATGCCTTTCGGATAAACTTTATCAAATACGTATTTTTTTGAGGTCCATGAACAGAAGATATAATAATAATTCACATGGGGAATCAATAATATAGACACCCCCGGTATTTATATGAATAGAGTCATTTATGAAAGTTGTGTATTTTGCTCGTTTCATTTGTATTATTTGGATCATGCCAAAAAGAAAGAAGGGATAGCCTTAACATACCTGGTGTAGGGAAAAATTCGTTTGATATTCTTGGAAAAGGTTGCACCGTACTCCTTTAGAATCGCAAAATCTCACGTTGCTACGGTGCTAAGAAATCTCATTGAAATTATTTGTTTTGAGAGTAATGTCCGTTGAAGCCAACATAATTATGGGAATTGTTCTTGCTGGATTTGAGATTAACTTGGAATTTTGGAAGAAAGCTATATTATCCCTTTGATTATCTCAAGGCCAAACTTTAAATATGCTTACGGAAGTGTCATGTGTATGACACTTAAATGGCCACCTTTCATGCCAAGTTATGAGTCACTTAATGTATTTCAAAGGGGCTGCCACGTTTTTGCTTTAGTCTTTATCCAAAGACTTCAATTAATCCATCACTAATTATTAATTAACTAGGTAATATCCCATTACCCAATAATTAACCAATTACCCACAATTAAGAATTATTTTCACTTACTTAAAATACTACTCACTTTTAACATACCTTATACACCTTACTATCATGGTCCTGTGGTACCTTGTATGGCATTAGTCCATAAATACCGAGTATTTTAGTTCGGGCCGAATTTTACCTTAAAATGTCAAGCTTGACGAAACTCATTTTCTTCCATTCGATCACCCTCTCACCTTCACGGATTTACTCATCACTTGTTTGAAATAGCATAATGCTTATAATCTCAAAATAATCTCATTCCCGAACTTACGTCGATTAACTTACGACGAAACTTTAACATACAAAAATACGAGATATAACATCTCATTTCCGAGCTGATATCAATTTACTTATGGCGTACTTCCATGTACGAAAATATGGGGTGTAACACAATAAACCCCATACAAATAATGACGCCAATTCTTCAAGGCGTGAACAATGGCTGCTAACTCAAGATCACGAACAAGATAGTTCTTCTCATGGGTCTTCAACTGGCGCGAGGCAAAGACAATCACCCTACCCTCCTGCATCAGAACACATCCAATACCTACCCTCGAGGCATCACAATACATGGTGTAAGAACCTGAAGCTGATGGAAAAACTAACACTGGAGCTGAGGTCAAAACAGCCTTGAGCTTCTGAAAGTTCTCCCCACACTCATCCAACCACCTGAATGGAGCACCCTTTTGGGTCAATTTGGTCAAAGGCGATGCAATAGACGAGAAACCCTGAACAAACCGACGGTAATATCCAGCCAAACCAAGAAAGCTTCGAATCTCTGTAGCTGAGGACGGTCTGGGCCAACTCTAAACCGCCTCTATCTTCTTTGGATCCACCTGAATATCCTCACTAGACACCACATGCCCCAAGAATTATACGGAACTGAGCCAAAACTCGCACTTGGAGAACTTTGCATAAAGCTTCTCCTCCCTCAATCTCTGTAATACAATCCTCAAGTGCTGGGCATGCTCTTCCTGGCTACGAGAGTACAACAGGATGTCATCAATGAATACAATAACAAATGAGTCCAAATAGGGTTGGAATATACTGTTCATCAAATGCATGAACGCTGCTGGGGCATTGGTTAGCCCAAAAGACATCACCAAGAACTTATAATGGCCATATCGGGTCCTGAAAGCTGTCTTAAGAATGTCCGAATCCCGAATCTTCAGCTGGTGATAACCGGACCTCAAATCAATCTTGGAGAACACCTCGATCCCTGAAGCTGGTCAAATAAGTCATCAATACGAGGTAAAGGATACTTGTTCTTGACTGTGACCTTATTCAACTACTTGTAATCAATGCACATCCTCATGGAACCATCCTTCTTCTTTACAAATAGAACCGGTGCACCCCAAGGTGACACACTAGGCCGAATAAACCCCTTATGAAGGAGTTCCTGAAGTTGTTCCGCCAACTCCTTCAACTCCGCCGGTGCCATACGATATGGTGGAATAGAAATGGGCTGAGTGCCCGGCACCAAATCAATATCGAAGTCAATATCCCTATCAGGCGGCATGCCTAGCAGGTCTGCAGAAACACATCTGGGAAATCACGCACCACCGGAACAGAATCAATGGCAGGAGTCTCTACACTAACATCCCTCACGAAAGCCAAATAGGATAGACAAACCTTCTCAACCATACGCTGAGCCTTCAAGTATGAAATCACTCTACTAGGTACATAATCTATAGAACCGCTCCACTCAACCCTCGAAAATCCCGGCATCGCTAATGTCAAGGTCTTAGCGTGACAATCTAGAACGGTATGACATGGAGACAACCAATCCATACCCGATATCACATCAAAATCAACCATACTGAGCAGCAAAAGGTCTACACGGGTCTCCAGACCCCCAATAGTCACCACACATGACCGATATATGCGGTCCACAACAATAGTATCGCCCACAGGAGTAGATACATGAACAGATAAAATGAAAGACTCACGGGGCATATCCAGAAAATAGGCAAAATACGAGGAAACATATGAATACGTGGTACCAGGGTCAAATATACAGAGGCTTCTCTGTGACAAACTGAGACAATACCTGTAATCACAGCATCTGAAGCAATAGCATCTGGTCTGGTAGGGAGGGCATAAAAACGAGCCTGACCACCCCCTGATCTGCCTCCCCCTCTAGGACGACCCCTAGCTTACTAGGCTCCGCCCCTAGCTGGTTGAGCTCCACCCCTGGCTGGCTGGGCGGGTGGTGGAGGAACTGGTACTGGTGCCACCAGCCGAGTACTCCGCTGTGAAGTCCCACCCAATAGCCTGGTGCAATCTCTCATAATGTGACCAAAATCTCCGCACTAGAAACAATCCCTCCTCTGACGAAACTACTGCTCCTGGTGCCCAAAAGAACTACCCGAGGATACTTGAGCGGGCGGGGCATGATGAGAACTCTGCTCTATTCGTGCACTGAATGATGACTGGCCCTGCTGATGAGTGTGAGAACCATGGCCAAATGATGCACCACGGTGAAATGGCCGAGCTGACTGAGCCTCTGAAATAACTACCTCTATCGTGCTGGAACTGACCCTCAAAAGGAGCACCGCTGAGTCCACCCTTACCACGAGGCCTCTTGGCCTCCCTTTCAACCCTCTCCTGACCGCGAACCATATCAATCTACCGAGTAATGTCGACAACCTCATCAAAGGTAGCACCAAACACCCTTTCTCTGGTCATGAGCAACCGTAGCAGAAAAGTGAGACCATCTATAAACCTCATGATCCACTCCATGTCTGTGGGAACCAACCGGATAGCATGACGGGCCAACTTCGAGAATCGCATCTCATACTGCGTCACAGACATATCACCCTGGCGAAGCTGCTAAAACTGTCTGCGCAACTCCTCTCTGCGGGACTGAGGTACGGACTTCTCCAAAAGGATCACGGAGAACTGCTGCCAAGTAAGGGGTGCTGCGCCAATAGGCTTACGCCTCTCATAAGTCTCCCACCATCTAAGTGCAGCCCCAAAAAACTGAAAAGTAGTGAATGAGACCCCACAAGTCTCCAGAATACCAGCTGTACAAAGTATTCTCTGAGACATGTCCAAGAAGTCTTGGGCATCCACTCTCACTGTGCCACTGAAAGGTGGAGGCTGGAGTCTCCCAAACCTCTCCAACCTATGGTGATCATCCTCAGACATAGGAGGAACCACATAATCCTGAGCAGCTACAACTGGTTGTGCTGGTGGTGCCTCCGGTGTCTGTAGTCCCTGAACAACCTGCTCGGGTGTGCGAGCGGCGAGAGTTTGAGTGGCTCCCCCAGCCTGAGAAGTGGCTGCGGCCGTCGATATAGAGACCGCTTGATCAAGGATGGTACACGGTGTCAGAATCTGAGCCGGGGCCTCCTGGAGGCCTGAAATCACAATATGCACAGGTGGTGCCTGAGCTGGTGCATCAACAACTGGAATCTGGTTTTGATCTGGGACAACTGGTGGATCTGCAGGTACTGCCCCAACTGCTGTGCGGGCTGCACCTCTGCCCTTACCGCGGCCTCTACCGCGTCCTCGGCCTCTCGCGGCCCTGGTTGGTGGTACTGGTGGCTGTCCATCCTACCCGATAGTACGAGTCCTCACCATCTGTGAGAGAATGAAACAGTAGATGTTTAGTTACCAGATCAATAGACTCGCATGACAAGAATTCAAGAATGTGGAATTTTCCTAAAGGTTTTGCAGCCTCTCGAAGATAAGTACAGACGTCTCCGCTCCGCTCTACAAGACTCTACTAAACCTGCTCATGACTCGTGAGACCTATGTAACCTAGAGCTCTGATCCCAACTTGTCACGACCCAAAACCTAACCCGTCATGATGGAGCCTATCGTGGTACTAGGCAAGCCGATCTTTCTAAAACACTTTCAAAATTTAACAGAAGCGAATTAAGACATTTAAAATAACTGGAGTTTTCTCATAAATACGGGGTAAAATCCGAATAAATCATGTGCGGAAAAATAGCCCGACATCGGGGTGTCACTAAGTCATGAGCGTCTAAGTATTTAAAACTATTACAGCCAATGTCTACATATCAGTACAAAATGGAAAGAAATGTGGAAGGAGTAACAAGGTCCTGCGGACGCTGGCAGCTATGTTGCAGTCTCTGGAACTCAACAGGCCTGGACTCAACAATCTCCGTGCTCAGACACACCTGAATCTGCACATGTAGTGCAGGGTGTAGTATGAGTACAACCAACTCAGCAAGTAACAGAAATACATAAGGAATCGAGAAGTAGTGACGAGCTATACAGAACAATTCAGTTGATAATTTTCACAGTTAAGAGTAAACACGAGTAAAGGATCAGTTGCATAATTACCAATTCCAGCCAGACAATTATCAGCTAAATGCAACAACAAAGTGAAATAAATGAAACCTCACAGACACTGTCACTCAAACCCTTAATAACTCGACACTCAACTCTCAGCCCTCAATGCACACGCTCAATAGGTACCTACACTCACTGGGGATGTTCAGGCTCATGAGGGGCTCTTACAGCCCAAGCGATATAATCCGTACGGACAACTCACGTGCTGCACGGACAACTCACGTGCTATAATATCACATCAGGATCTACACGGACAACTCACGTGCTATAGAATAAATATAAGGTTCCGCACGGACAACTCACGTGCCATAGAACAATACCTCACAACCAGGCCCTTGGCCTTAATCAGTCATGAACCTCTCTAGTCTCATAGCTCTCAATAAAGAAAGGAAAAACAGCCCAAATCAGAGTGTTACAGTATATCATCAGGGAAAATAGCAGAGACTGAGGTAAACATGTACAAGAATCACTATGACTGAATATAACTACTAGGAGTAGGAATATAGCCTAAGCATGATTTCTAACATGAAAGGCAGTCAAGTTCTAGTAGACAGGAATGTATATAAACACAAATAAAGGCTATTAGACTTCACAGTCTCTCGAGACGGACCAAGTCTCAATCCCTCATGGCGTACATCCACACGCCCGTCACCTAGCATGGGTGCCACCTCCAAACAATCACATTATACCAAACTCCGGGTTTCATACCCTCAAGACCAGATTTAAATCTGTTACTTACCTCTAACAGTGTAGAACTCCTACTCCGGAATGCTCTTTCCTCTCGAACCGGCCTCCAAATGACCAGAATATAGCAACAAGTAATAAAATACGATCAATATGAGCTAAAGGAATGAATCCGACAAGGAAAATACCAATTTATAGGCCAAATCCCGAAATTCACTCAAACTCGGCCCTCGGGCCCACGTCTTGAAATCCGACAAAAGTCACAAAGATCCAAAAGCTCATTCACTCCCGAGTCTACCCATACTAAATTCATCAAACTCCGACCTTATTTGATCCCTCAAATCCCCAAATTACTCTCTCCCAAATCCCAAGCCCTAACCCCTTATTTCACTCCAAAAATCGTACTAATTAGGTGAGAAATCAACGGGAAAACACCATAGCTAAGGATATTTAGGCTCAAGGAACTTACCTCGGTGATAACCCTCGAATTGCCTTCCAAAAATCACTCCAAAAGCTCCAAAGTCCGTGTTCCAAATTGTGAAAATGAGGAAAAATCTCGAAGTCCCCTTTTTATACTTTCTGCCCAGCAAAACCGCACTTGCGGTCCAATATCTGCACCTGCGGAGCCGCTTCTATGGTTGGGAACTCCGCTCATGCGTAAACTCACTTAACACACTGGCGCCGCACCTGCGTCCTAGGTGTCGCACTTGCGGATGCGCACCTGCGCATTTCCCTCCGCTTCTGCGGAAACAACCAAACTCCTCACTTCCGCATCTGTGACTCAGCCTCGCATCTACGGGCTCGCAGATGCGCAACTTCTACGCACCTGCGTTTCTAGCCCAGGTCCTCCATATCCGCATCTGCGGCTTACCAAGTGCACCAGCGACCTCGCACCTACGGCTCCCCTTCCGCAGGTGTGGAAATACCAGTAGCAGCAGCTTCAACTATATTTTTCAAACTTCAAACAATTCGTTAATCACCCGGAGTCACCCCGAGCCCCTCGGGACCTCAACCAACCATACCAATAAGTCATATAACAACATAAAAACTTAGTCGAGCCTTCGATTCACTCAAAACAACATCAAAACACCAAATTACCCTCGGATTCAAGCCTAAGAACTTCTAAACTTCCGAATTCCACAAACGACGCCGAAACCTACCAAACCACGTCCGAAATACCTCAAATTTTTACACACACATCACAAATGACACGACAAACCTACTCCAATTTTTGAAAACCCATTGTGACCCCGATATCAAATTTTCCACTACCGACCGAAATCGCCAAATTTCTAACTTTCGCCAATTCAAGTCTAATTCCACTACGGACCTCCAAATTATATTTCGGACGTGCTACTAAGTCCAAAATCACCTAACGAAGCTGATGGAACCATCCAAATTTAATTCCGAGATCATTTATACATAAGTCAATATCCGGTTGACTTTTCCAACATTGGAGACTAAGTGTCTCAATCCACTCTGAAACCACTCCGGACTCGAACCAACTAACTCGGTATATCATAACATAGCTGAAAAGCATAAAAGGAAGCAGAAATGGAAACAAACAGGGCTATAACTCTCGAAACGACCGTCCGAGTCGTTACACCCGAGTCTAAGGTTGGATATCATTGACCCATAACCCCACGAGTCTACATATGTGATTAGTTTTCAAATTTAATTCCAAATCAGTATTCAATCCTCCAAATATACTCTCTTAAGTTCTAGAAAAACCTCAATTTTCACTCTTTGATTCCATGTTTTTGGTGTTGAAATCCATTGGAGGAATCAAACTATATGATCAAATCCAAGTAAGAATTACTTATCCTCAAGATTGGGTTGAAGATCTCCCGAAAAATCGCCTTCTCCCGAATTATAGGTCTCAAAAACGGTAAAAATGGGCAAAATCTCAGCTTGGGAAAATAATAAGTAAAGCTGCCAGGCAACCACCACAGGTGCCACAAAAATTCCATAGGTGCGAAAACTGCAGGTGCGAACACCGTAAGAGCGAATCTAGCACCGCAGGTGCGAAGACCTGAGGTGCAACCCTTGCACCAAAGGTGCATAACTGGCCAGCTCTAGCCCCTTCTTCAGGTGAGAACCCATGACTACGGGTGCGACCATCATAGGTGCGGCCGTAGCACTGCAGGTGCGACTGCACCAGACATCAGAAATTTCCAAGTTAGCTCAAAATAATCTAAAATTACCCTAAAACTCACTCGAGCCACCCAGGACCCCATCCAATCATTCTAACAAGTTCGTATACCCTATACAAACTTGTCTAAGGGATCGACCATCACAAAAAATATCAAAACCAAGAATCAAGAATCAAACCAAAAATTTTAAATTCTCTAAAGTTCAAAATCCAAGTTCCAACTATCAAATAGAGCCTGATGGAATTTGGGGCAGTCCCCAGGTCACTCATCAGATCATGCTCCCCAAGACAATGCTCTCATAGTGATTGAATACTAGGGGATGGGGTCTCCTGATTGAGAGTCAATGAGAGGTGGTATTCCCCACTTGGATCGGGGGAAATGAGTAGTCAAAGATGATCATGTTAAAGGTTTTGCTCCCGAGGAGCTTCAACCTGTTCGTACACATCCGCTAGAGTCTTCAGCTCCACGTCTTTCCTCCATCGGTTCTTCTAAGGGTATTGGTACATATCTTGCTTTGATCAAGGTGCTGCAAGTAGTAAATCTTTTGGACCATTCCCGGGAGGATGCGTCATGGAGGAAGGAATTAATAGGTCTCTTAGAAAGAGATGAGTTGTCTACTCAGCCCGATTTTGTCTTGGAGAATGATGTTCTTCACTGTACCTGCCAGGTAAAGTCTTCGATTTTCTATCATTACTCCTTTCCCTTTCAGTTGTTTGGCCTGTACGTGGCAGATCACCCTATACCTGATGATTGGGAGCTAACCGACGAACTACTTGATGAGGACGCAATGGTCATTGATGTTCAACCTCCATGGAAAATATACTTTGATGGTGCTGCACATCGCGGAAGAGCTGGTGCTGGCGTAGTATTTGTCACTTCCCAAGGTGAAGTTCTGCCCTACTCTTTTATGTTGATGCAAATTTTCTCTAACAACGTTACTGAATATCAAGCATTAATACTTGCGCTTGAAATGGCTATCGAAATTAAGCAGTTGCAATTGCAAGTCTTTGGTATCTCTCAGTTAGTGATTAACCAGCCTTTAGGTAGTTACGAGGTCAGGAAACCTGAACTACGCCCATATCATGATTATGCTAAAACATTAATGGTGTGGGCCGGTGACGTGACTATTCAACATGTTCCTAGGAATGAAAACAAGAAGGCTGATGCTTTAGCTGCCCTAGCTTCATCGTTTACCCTGCCTGATCAAGCGCAAGTTACTATCTGCCAAAAATGGGTAGTACCGCCGCCAAATGAGGGTAAACGTGAATAAAATGAACTCAAGCATCTTTTTGTTGTTTCTGAAGCTGAGAAGGAAGAATGCGACAATCCATTATCGATTACGTGAGCTACGGGATACTTCCATAAAATCTGAGGAGAAGGACTGAAATCCGCCGTCGTGCCAATGAATTTGTAATCTTTGATCTAGATTCAATACGAACGACATGAGCTTGAAAATAGTGCTTCAACTTTTGGATCGAGAAGACTAGCGCCAAACATAACTTTTTGATTGGCGAATAATTCAGCTCATTTGGTGTCATTGTCCTGCTGAAGTAGTAAAGGTAGAATTTGTAGACAATAAATTTGCGTCAAGAAAATAATCGAGACTGAAAAATATTGCAACAATCATAGTATTTGATTTCAAATAATATGGGTGTACAATCTCTATGAATCCTTTGATTCTTCTTTCCAATAGTAAATAAATTCAAGGGCCTTTGAGCTTGATATTGAATCTATCTTTTTTGCCACGAATGATGATCTTGAATTCAACTAGCACGAACTTTGATTTGAACTCGTACTCCTTGAATCTTGATTTGTTCTTCGTTCTTGAGCTTGAACTTGATTTCTTGAACTTGAACTTGATTGCTTGAAGCTTGAAACTTGTAGAGAACTTTGCGGCATTTGATCCGTGAGCTCTCTCCTGCTTTATGTTATAACTTTTGGTGTCTTTTCTGGGTTATGAAGACCGATATTTATAGTTGTGGGAGGGAAGAGTTATGATAAGAACAAACTCTTTTCGACCAATCAAATTGAAGTATGACAAATGCCGCATTTGATTGGCCAGAACATATCACTTGCACATGTGGCGCAGTTTCGTTTGCCTTTTAATTTGACTTGGCATGCCTTGTCATTTTGACATGTGGCATGATCCTATTGGTTCTTCCGTTTGACTTGGCGTGCCACGTCAATTGACACGTGGCACCAAGTTGGGCCTCTAGGAAGATGGCATCTTGGGCTTGATAAAGTGGGCTCATCATTTGTGGCCCAATTAAGTGGGTTAGCCCAATGCATTTGGACCTCATATATTAGACTTATAATTAATCTAATTAAATTACCCCATAATATTTATTTGGATAAATATATTAATATATAGTCCAAATTAATTTATTGAATTTAAATCCGATAAAATTTATATGCCTATAACTGCCCTTTACTTTACAAGACTTGTCAATATTTTTCATCTTTTAAGACTAGACTTGAAGTATTCATGTAACAAATATATTTATTTTACTTTACTCATTTCTTATAAATAGGCCAGTTGGTCTTCACGTAAAAACATGTTCTAGGATACAACTTGATAAGAATAAAAAAATTGAGATTCTCAATGAAAATTCACGTGAGCCTACTAAGATCTGCTGGAATTAGCTTTCTTTGATCACTGATCAAACATTTTATCCAGTACACTTTAATACCATCTTGTAAAAGAGATCCCTCCATGTAGGACCATGAAAATAAATGTATCACATATAAGTAGAACATATTAGTCTTGTGGAGCATATATTTATGTTTGAGAACTTTTCCGTATGGGACATGGGAATTGGCAATCTACTAGGACAAATCGAGTTACATTATCTTTTGAAATCCTTCTTGAGTTCTAATCGGATAAGGACAATGGGAAATAGCGACCGCCTTACCAACTCTATCTTCCTATCCACATCGGCAAACTTTCTAAGTGGCTCTCATTCGCTAGCTATATATATATATATATATATATCACATTCTTCAATTGTACAAGATACATCTTCCTCAAGCCTTTTCGAGTTCGTACCTGGTAGGCAATATTTTTTTTCATGCATTCTTTATTTATTATTATTTTTTTTGTCTTTTCTTTTTGTAGATCAAACGAGAAGGATATGTTCTTGTTTAACAAGATAATCAATACATGAAGAAGACAATCATAGGGCGTGAGGGGATGGGTACTCATCCCCGTCCAAATATCGGAGAGATTACTCTCAAGGTGGCTCGAATATTGGAGAGATCACTCTCAGGCTGCGAAAGGATTGATACTCTCATTACGGCCCGAATATCGGAGAGATTACTCTCAAGGTGGCCCGAATATCGAAGAGATTACTCTCAAGGTGGCCCGAATATCGAAGAGATTACTCTCAAGGTGGCCCGAATATCGCAGAAATTACTCTTAGGGTATGAAGAGATGGATACACATACCCGCCCCAATATCGGAGAGATTACTCTCAGACAGGATGAATACTCATCCCCGTCCGAATATCGGAGAGATTTCTCTCAGGCTGTGAAGGGATGGATATTCATCCTCGCCCAAAAATCGGAGGCCATTTCATCCATTAAGACCATTGTACCAACCCCAATATTCTTGATTTGGACATTGATGACATTTTTCTTTGCAGCCCGAAGATATGGTAAATTTTAGAGACTATACCTCACCTTCATCCGAACTTAGATATCTCATAATCAAGACTGAAGATGGCATAGGGCAAACCAAACTTTTGATTCACACCCCACAAGCTGGCTGGTATGCAACCTTATGGCCTTCTTTGAGGAACTCACTTCATGTAGAAAACTGGACCTTGGAGTACAAGTCTACTTCTAATCCATTGTCCAAGATGTGGTATCTCCAAGCGCCAATCCATCGCCACGTAAACATTGTTAGCACCCTTCCAAACATAGAGCGTCGCATAATTCAAGGAGAAATACGTTGGGGAAACACAGTAACAATCAATGGCGAGTATTTTCATATTCCAGGATATTGGGAATGGGCTGAAGATGTACTTGGTGGAAGCCAACAAACCCCAAGTACAACAATGATTTATGATGCTGTCTATGCCTCGCTTTTCACTTATGATCGAAACTCGAACATTTTGCAAGCATTTTTTGAGGCTTGGTTCCCCAAGGCGAACACACTTCTTTTATCAGCTCGGGAGATATATATCTCTATTTGAGACATAATATTCTAAGAGGTTGGCCAATTGTAGGTTTTCCATACGAAGAAGTGGTACCTAAGACAAGGGAACTCACGTGTTTAGACGAAAAATACATGAGATTTATTCCTCGATCTTGCGAGTATTTATTTGCTGCTTTCCATCACCTTAAGGAAGGTGCGAGTGTTAACCAAAAAGTCTCCTTGGGCAAGTGGACAAATTAAGTCGGGATCGTATTCGGGGGTCGAGGACCAAGTCTGGATGTCAAAATCAAAGCAAAATCCGTACTCTGAGAAATTTTTACTAATGCGATGCACTGTGCGACGTGCTAGTGCAAATCTCTGCTGCCTGTCGGAACTAGCTCTCTAAAGTTTTCCACTAACACCCCGCATGGCTCGTCGCCCCATGCGGTGTGCCTGTACAAATTTTACAGAGTAATTATCCTATTTCGTGTAGGAGAAGGTATTTCATCTGGGCCCGACCCTACATGGTATAAATACATGGAAATACGTTATTTCTCGGACTTTTGACACATCTAAGACCTAAGGAGGCTAAGGAGGAGGCGAAGAAGCAAAAGCACAAGGAGTTCATCATTCAATCCTCACTTAAGACACGAGTTTGGATCGTTTTATATTTTCCTTTACTTTAAACATATTTGTGATGAATTGCTCCATATCTATGGATTGGTTCTCTTTAAGGTTTGATGGATTTGGTGTACTGATATTTGTTTGTGGATTATAACTCTAGTTCTTATGTATTGAATTGTTTTGGATGATTTAATTGTTGCATCTATAATCACATGTTCATGTAATCGAGAGAGGCATAACTTGTGATATCTTTGCATTATCTTGTTGGTTGAGTTCATTAATTCTTCTTAGTAATCGGAAGAGTCTAGTTGAATTGTTGATTAAACCTAGTTAGGAGGATAATCGAGAGAGGTTCTCCTAAAGACCAATCTACTACGTATTCTTGCATATCTTCACGTGCTTAAATTGATTCATCTTGTGAGGTTGAGACTTAATCGAGAGAGGAGTTTCTACCAAACGTTTGAACTAATAATTGAGTGAATTCGAGAGACTCACTTAAATATTAGAAGTGAATTAACTAGAGTTAGATCCCAAACAATTGTCTTGCATCTATCCAATCAACCCCTACTTTTTTCCACTGATAACTTCCTTGCTTATCTTAGTTGCGATTGTTATTAGTCAATAGCTTTAGATTCTTAGTTAATTGTAGTTTTAATCACAGAAATCTAAAATATTGATCATCTTGGATAGCAATATAGCTACAAACTACGATAATACTGTTTAACTCCAATCCCTGTGGATACGATATTATACTATACTATCTTTGACTAGCGAGTATAATTAAAGAAATTTTGGAGCTATTGCCGGGGATTGGCAATTAATAGCGTTTGAAATAGTTTGTGGTACTAATTCAAAAATTTTTCTTTTTCTTTTCTTTTTTTCTTTTTACATTTGGTGTTACTTGATTGTGCGCAGGATACAAGTTAGATTGGTGTATGACTCGATCCTCTGGGAAGGAAGTGCCCCCATATGAACCAGAAATAGAGAACAACTACGACAGTTGAGGAAGGAAAGAAATCTCCACAAGAATATAGAGAAGGTTGGCAATCCTCAACCAAGGAAGTTATGGCGGGAGATGAGGATAATGTTGATTTGGCCACAAGAGAGGCAGCCCAGCAAAGAGAAAAATCTGCGCGACGAGATAGCTCTTCGAAATGCACAACTTGTCTATGAAGAGGAGAGGGCTCGAAGAATTTCTCAGAATCTACCTTTGGGTGCAGACCAATTCAAAAATATAGCTCCCGGTGCTGCGCGACCACTGGGTGATTATGCTAGACCGGTATACAACCAAGACTTATCAAGTGTGAGACCACCTCCAGTTGCAGCTAACAATTTTGAGTTAAAGCATGAGTTGCTTCAAACCCTTCAAAGCAGCTGTGTCTTCAGAGGAATGATGAACGAAGACCTAAACAATCATCTAATGGACTTCGAGGAGATCATGAACACCTTTTAATACAATGGTGTGTCACAAGATGCAGTTTACTTAAGGGAATTCCCCTTCACACTCAAAGATGATGCAAAGCACTGGCTTCGAAGCTTGCCTAATGGATCAATTAGAACATGGGATAAGATGACCAGAAAATTTCTTGACAAATATTTTTCATCAGCTAAGACAGGCAAGTTTAGAAGAGAAATCCATAACTTTTTCCAGAACGAGACTGAAACTGTGTTTGAAGCATGGGAGAGGTTTAAGGAGATAGTGAGAAAGTGTCAACATAGCGGAATTGAACTCTAGATGCAACTCCAAGATTTTGGGATGGATTGACACCAGCCTCACGCAGAATATTGAGCAATGCAGCTGGAGGCTCATTGATGAAAAAGACTCCAGAGGAGATAGTTACAATTCTAGATGAGTTATTTGAGGATGTAAATCAGTGGCCCTCTGATATTACTGAAAGAAGAAGATCAACTGGTGTTCACCAAGTTGATGTTAACACATCTGTGCAGGTACAACTTGATGACATGGCCAAGGAAATAAGGAAGCTGACCTTAGCTTCAATACACAGTGAGCCCCATGCATCATGTGATATATGTGGAAGAGGACACCCTACTCATGAGTGTCAGGCCTCAACTGAGGAAGTAAATACTGTGGGAAATTATAACTTTAATGCAATGGGTCAGAAGCACCCTGGTTTTTCATGGAGTTCACCTGGGGGTACTGCAAATGCATGGCAACAAAACAATCCTAGATTTCAAGGACAAGGAAATCCTGGTTTTGCGAATCAGCCAAGGCCGCAGTTCCAGCCTCAACATTCCACTCAGCCTGGGCTAGAATATCTAATGAAGTCCTTCATTGTCAAGACAGATGAGATATTAGATGTTCATGGTTCAGCTATCAAAGAACTTGGCATTGGTTTGCGAAATTTGGAGAAGCAAGTGGGACAAATTGTAAATGTACTGTCTGAGAGAATCCCAGGTACTCTACCAGCTGACACTGAAAGAAATCCCAAAGAAACAATAAATGTTGTGACCTTGAGAAGCGGGCAAGTGTTGAAAGATCCTACTCCAATCCAAAAAGAGGCTCTGCTTGTTAAAGAAAGTGAGGAGAAGCTGAAAATTGAAGGTGGTAAGAGGACGAAAGGCAAGAAGGGAGCTGACAAAAAGAAGAAGGAGGACACTTCGAAAAAGGAAGATCAGAATGAGAGTGATCACATGCCTTCTCTACCTTTTCCCCAAAAGCTGTATAGAGAAAAGCTGGACAAGCAGTTAGAGAGATTTCTAGATATGTTGAGACAGGTTAATGTAAATTTTTCATTCATAGAATTTCTCTCATAAATGCCAGCTTATGCCAAATTTTTGAAGGAGATCCTTACAAAGAAGAGGAGGATAGAAGAGACCTCAGTGGTCAAGCTCACAGAGCATTGCAGTGCAATCTTGCAAAAAAAACTCCCACAAAAGTGTGGAGATCCGGGGAGTTTTACTATACCTTGCTTGTTAGGCACTCTTAATTTTGATAAATCTTTATGTGATTCTGGTGCCTCAATTAATTTAATCTTTGTATATTTACAGGAAATTGGAGAATGAGCTTGGAGAGATATGGCTTGCGCCGATATCTTTGCAGCTGGCAGACCAAACAACTATAATACCTGAGGGGATAATGGAAGATGTCTTAGTTCGGGTAGATAAGTTTGTATTTCCTGTAGATTTCATAGTGGTGAAGATGGAGGAGAATAAATAGGCCCCCCTTTTCTTAGGAAGACAATTCTTAGTGACGGGCAGAGCAATATTAGACATACATGATAGAAAGCTCATGCTTAGAGTGGGTGAGGAGACGGTGAATTTCGAGATGAAGGTGGAGATGGGGGTGAGAAAGGAGAAGCCAGCTACAACTGTAGAATGGAGAGTGAAAAGCTCGAAAGAGAAGGTCCCAGTGATTGAGAAAGACAAGTGTGGGGTGTACCCCAAGAAGGCTGAGAAGAAGCTATCCGCGTGAATGTGTGTGCTAGTTCGGGCATGAAGAATGGACCCCGACTTTGACTCGGACACCAACTAGAGATTCAGGGACGTTCCTCTACCTTATGCCTTTTAATTGTGTGTCATGGGGACATGCCACAACTTAAAGTGTGGGGTGGGGGATATTTGTATGTATGTATGTATTTTAGTTTTCTTTTAGTTAGTTGTAGTAGTTAGAGAGAGAAAAAAATTAAAAACAAACCATAAAAATTTGAAATATTTTCGATTTTTCCCGATGATGGGATATCATTCGACAGGTTTCTTGAGGGATTAAAGTCGAAAGAAAAAGACAAAAATATTTTCTTTTTTAGGTAGTGTAATAATTCTCCCTTGGTTTTTCTTTGTGCCGCGGTTCATTTCCAAGGGTTTTGTTTGAACCGGGTGTAGTTAGTTTTTATTTTTATTATCAGTAGGAAACCTTGTGCTATGGTTGAATGGAAGGCAATATCTCTTAACTTTATTATACCTTGAGAATAGTGAGTTCTTTATTTGTGATACTTAGGCTCAGTTTTTGACTCTTGTATAAGTACCTTAAATTGTCTGATCTTAACTTTTCTTAACTGCTTTGACTAGAGTGTCTTGATTATTCCGATCTTGAGTGAGTTATGTGCCATGTGGGTGTGAGGTTTTGTGTTATTCTGTGCATTGCATTTGATGTCTAGAACTTGCTCCATGTGTTTGCAAAGCGAAATAATAGTTTTATACAGTCTTGGAGTGATTTAGGCGTTTCTTTGTTGAGTCAGTTATAAGATTTTACCCACCTAATTGTTATGTATCGTAGTTAACCCCATTGAGCCCGTAATCCTATTTTTTGGCAACCACATTACAAGCCTTACCCATTTGTTTGAATTGACCATCTATTTGAACCTTTTCACCTCCCGTGAGCACTTGAATTTGATATGAACTTTGCAAAAGTTGAAGTGTGGGGTGATTGGATTGGCTTTTGAGCGGAACTAATGAAATAAGGAGAAAGGTGAATTGTTTTAAAAAAAGTAAGAGCCACTTGAATTGAAAAAGAAAGAAAAAAAATATTGTATTGTTTTGCAAAATGTTCCTTGATAGTGGTAACTCTAGATGTATTTGTGCTTAAAGAAGTAGAGAGTTAATGTATATTGATGTGAATGTGGAGTTATGGTTTGACATTAGTGTGGGGTTTTGAATGTTTAATTGTATGTATTAAAGTGCTTAGGGAGGTGTAGTCACTCTTATATCTAAATGTATCCTACCCATCCCGCAACCTACATTACAACCAATTAAAGTCCTACTTGATCCTTGACTGAATGAGCTCAATTAGTAGAGTAGTACACTACGGGCAAGCCTATGGTACGTCTTTTGTGGCATATGAATGTTGTTTCCGAGAGTGAGCGAATTCTTTCTATCTTGAGTTCCTAATTGTCCTTAAATTATATTATGTGTGGAACTACTCTCTATGGTTGTGTGAGGGCACTTGATTCATAAAGGAAAGGTAATTCTTGACCTCTATGTTAGAGTAAGTGAGCGAGTTATAAATAATGCGTGGTGCTTGTGAGTCAAATCTTGAGGCAAAGATGTTACGGTATTGTACCTAATCTATTTTAAATATTCTTGGTATGCTTAGTTATGAGAGTTATTTAAAAAGGTCGTGTCTATGTGAAGTGTAGTTTGATCGCTCAAGGACGAGCAATGGTTTAAGTGTGGAGTGTTGATGGTAGGCTATAATCTCGTATTTTAGTCGCTTATTGCATTCTAATTAACTGCACTTTACTTGTGTTTGAGCTTTAATTGATAGTGTTTTGCACTTATTGTGTGTTTTATGCCTTGTAGGAGTGATTCAGAGCTATGTAGATGTTATGGAATGAATTTCAGCTATTTGGAGCTTTGAAGTCTGAGTAAAATCCCAAGGGATTAAGCCGGGATCGTGTTCGGGGACCGAGGACCAAGTCTGGATGTCAAAATCGAAGCAAAATCCGTACTCTGAGAAATTTGCACTAATGCAACGCACTGTGCGACACGCTAGTGCAAATCTCTGATGCCTGTCAGAACTAGCTCTCTGAAGTTTCTCACTAATGCCCCGCATGGCGCATCGCCCCATGCGACGCGCCTGTATAAATTTTATAGAGTAGTTGTCCTATTTCGTGTAGGAGAAGGTGATTTCGTCTGGGCCCGACCCTACTTGGTATAAATACATGGGAAAATGTTATTTCTTGGACTTTTGACACATCTAATACCTAAGGAGGCTAAGGAGGAGGTGGAGAAGAAAAAGCACAAGGAGTTCATCATTCAATCCTCACTCAATACACGAGTTTGGATCTTTTTGTGTTTTCCTTTACTATAAACATATTTGTGATGAATTGCTCCATATCTATGGAGTAGTTCTCTTTAGAGTTTGATGGATTTGGTGTATTGATATTTGTTTGTGGATTATAACTCTAGTTTTTATGTATTGAATTGTTTTGGATGATTTAATTGTTGCATCTATATTCACATTTTCATGTAATCGAGAGAGGCATACCTTGTGATATCTTTGCATAATCTTGTTGGTTGAGTTCATTAATTCTTCTTAGTAATCGGAAGAGGCTTGTTGAATTGTTGATTAAACCTAGTTAGGAGGATAATCGAGAGAGATTCTCCTAAAGTCCAATCCACTATGCATTCTTGCATATCTTCACGTGCTTAAATTGGTTCATCTTGTGAGGTTGAGACTTAATCAAGAGAGGAGTTTCTACTAAACGTTTGAACTAATAATGGAGTAAATTCAAGAGACTCACTTAAACATTAGAAGTGAATTAACTAGAGTTAGATCCCAAACAATTATCTTGCACCTATCCAATCAACCCCTACTTTCTCCCACTGATAACTTCCTTGCTTATCTTGGTTGCGATTGTCATTAGTCAATAGCTTTAGATTCTTAGTTAATTGAAGTTTTAATCACAGAATTCTAAATATTTGATCATCTTGGATAGCAATCTAGCTACAAACTACGATAATACTGTTTAACTCCAATCCCTGTGGATACGATATTATACTATACTATCTTCGACTAGCGAGCATAATTAAAGTGGTGTTTTGCGCTCGTCAGCGCTGCGAGGTGTTTTGACAAGAAAGATGCATCCCCGATGGAGAGAATATAGTTTGGACACCAATAATGTTAACTAATTCTCATCCTTATTATTATGTGGATTACAAGGCCCCTTAAGAGTTGAAGTCAAATTACTTCATGAGCTTACATTTTAATTACCTCCCTTTGAGGTATGATAACTCATTCATTATTGAGCCATATAGTCCGCATCAGTTTGGTCGTCAATTTGGGTTTTACCAAAACGTCCCCGGTTATTTGGAGAATGATATCTGTAGCGCCTCTCTAGATGAAAGACTCAGATTTTGGAGGATTTTCACACTGTATCGGTCTATGTCACGTGCGGCTTTCCCCCAATGGGAGATCCTATGGAGAATCTTTTGTCCACCAATTATATGTCTTGGTGGGAGAAAGCGCATGGGAAGTTTCTTGAGGGTAATTTACAAGCTCTGGTAGACAATGTTGGGCTAAAATTTACTACTCCTTTAGGAGATGAAGATCAAAGTGTTGGAAAGACGCTCTCAAAAGTCAATGAAACATCCCATTCCAATCCAAAAAGTAGTTACGCAACATAAGAAAAGGAAACTTAAATCCTCAAAGGCAGCTTTGAAAGAGGTGGTGTGCACTTCAACAGATATAGAGAGACACACTTGAGTTCTTCCATTTAGCACGCAAGTTCCTCAAGATACAAGCCAAAGTACCAACGAAGATCAACACTGGAAAAGGAAAAAGGCCTAACCCAGTAGAGCTTGTCGAGGTTCCAAGTGTTGATAGTTCCTTAATAATGCACACAGCTTGTAACAAAGATATAGAATACAATAACCTCGCCTTATTCCATTTATTGTTTTTGAATGAATACCTTCACTAAAATTTACTTTCTTTCTTTGCCTTTTCCTAATGCAGCTAAATGCCATTGGGTATCCGATGGCATCCCTACATGACGAGCCGCAAGTTAGTGATGAATCTATTGCAGGCCTACGTCTAAAGTGAAGTCATCTTCAAAGGCATCATCTCTTCCTCATGACAAACCTTAAAAAGACAAACTCCAAATGAGATAACCCGCGTTCCACCAACGAAAAATGTAGCAGTATCTATTTTGAAGGAAAGAGCATTGTTTTTAATTGCAAAAAGAAATTCATCTTGGGACTTTGGGAGGATATTTGTAATAGACTCTCCAAAACTCGTATAAAATTACTCTCATCTTATAGGGTGCAAATCACTGAGATTTTCGAGGATATGAAGAAGGTGAATGTTTTGGATCTTTCTCCATTAGAGAGTTTACTGGATTCTATTTTCATGCTTGCCGCTTCATAAGACCAAGAGCGATTCAATTTGGCTGATAAGACGAGTTAAGATGAGAAGCTAAAGCTGATTTCCAAAGCTAAGGAGCGTCTCGAGTCGTTCAAACTTGAAGCAAGTGAGAAAGTTAAGAAAGTTTCCTCTAGTGAAAAGAAACTGAAGAGAGTTGTGAAGAGGTTGCAAACATTACAACAAGAGAGAGAGAGAGAGAGAATCTCGAAGGTGTTATTGAAGCGACTCAAAAGGAGTTTGAAGAGATTCAAGCAAAAGTTTCAGCTGCCGAGACTGAGGTCTCTTCATATGACAACGTAAATTTGCTGATTGTTGCTGATTTGGCCAATCTGGAGGAGGAGAAGAAGAACCCGGAGACTAGCTGTCAAGAATTGATCAACTACAAGTTATGATTAGATTAGACTATTAGTATTATCTCCCCTTTTATCTTTATGTTAGATTGACCTAGTGGATATTTATTTCATCATAAATAAGACTGCTTCTCTTTTTCTTTACATTGTCTGACTTTTATGTTAGTCATATTTACAATTATTAGTTTTACGTGCTTGCAATAAAAGATTCGTATCTTGTTGTGGGAGAGTTCAAATAACAAACCGTTTGATTTCTCGAAAATTAGACTTCAATATCGAAAACATATCCAAAACTTAGAATCGAACACCTTCAGAATTGCCCCGGATAATATTTTGAAACCAACTTTAGACTCCACCACGTTGAAAATTTCAGATTTGCGCAGTCTCACCAAAAAAATCATATCTTTGTGTAGAACGTTAAAATCACGAACCGTTTGATTTTTTGGAAACTTAACTTCCAAATGTAGAACATATCCAAAATGCAAAATTTAATGCCTTAAGGATAGTTTCAGATAATATTTCGAAATCAATATTAGATTCTGACACGGTAATGATTTCAGATTTACGCGATTTCACCAAAACTTTTGTATCTTCATGTAGGAACGTCGAAATCATGAACCATTTGATTTCTTGGAAACTAAACTTCAAAATCTAAAACATATCCAAAATGTAAAATTTAATGCCTTAAGGATAGTTTCAGTTAATATTTCAAATTCGGCTTTAGTTTCTAATATGCCGATGTCTTGGTGTGGAATCCTCGAGATTGTAAGACGTTTTAATTACCAGAAATTGAAATTCAAGAGCTTCATCTCACCAAATATCTTGGGTTCAAGTCTCACTGAATTTGAAACCTCGTGCCAGGTAATCTTCATTCTTATACTTGTGTTCCTTTCTGATGCTTCTCTTTCCTTCCCTTTTTTTAGGGAAGAGAGTGAATTTGGAGACCAACACTGAACTTGATCCTCATGACCAACACTGAACAAGTTCAGTGGGTGTCTCCAAATTCACTCTCTTCCCTAAACATAGGGAAGGAAAGAGAGGCATCAGAAAGGAACACAAGTATAAGAAGGAAGATTACCTGGCACGAGGTTTCAAATTCAGTGAGACTTGAACCCAAGATATTTGGTGAGAATGAAGCTCTTGAATTTCAACGGTGAGAATGAAGCTCTTGAATTTCAATTTCTGGTAATTAAAACGTCTTACAATCTCAAGGCTTCCACACCAAGACATGCATATCAGAAACTAAAGCCGACTTTGAAATATTAGCTGAAACTATCCTTAAGGCATTAAATTTTATATTTTGGATATTTTAGCCGACTTGTTTAGGGAGAGTGAATTTAGGAAGCTTAGAGTTTCATTCTAAGTTCAGTGTTTCATTCTAAGCTTAGAGTGAATTTGGAGACCAACACTGAACTTGATCCTCTTTCCTTCCCTTTGTTTAGGGAAGAGAGTGAATCGGTCTTATCAATGGAAAGTTCTTAAAGGATTATTATCCTTGAAGTTGCAACGCTCCTTAACGCAAGAGCATAAACTGCATGTTACTCCTAGCCCGTAAGAGTATAAACTGTGTACGGTCCAAAATAAAAAGCCCGCTATGTTGAAAACCTCGAAAGAGGCGGCCGATTCTCATGCCATCTGCATCAACCAGCTTGTAAGTCCCACTTGAATAAGCTTCTTGTACAACATATAACCCATCCCATTTTGAAGTGAACTTCCCTACAGGTTTATGGGAAGTAATAATGGGTCTTCGTAGGGCAAGGACTTGATCTCCTACTTGAAAGGATCTCGGGCAAACCCTTTTATTGAAGGCACGAGACAATCGAGCTTGATAACAATCAAGAATATGTTGAGCTTCCAACCTCTTCTCATGAAGAGCCTCCTACTCTGCTAATCGAAGTCGAGCATTTTCTTCATCAGTGATCCCTTCTTGAATAGCTAATCGTAATGAAGGTATTTGATGCTCGGGGTGGCAAAACGGCTTCGACTCCATAGACGAGTGAATAAGGGGTTGCTTGTGTTGGCGTGCAGTGAGTTGTTCTATATGCCTACAAAGCTTCTTCCATACGGTCATGTCAATATCGTTTGGATTTGGAGACAACATTCTTTAACAAGTTACATAGAGTTTTGTTGAATGCTCAGCTAGACCATTGGTGGCAACATTGTACATAAAGAGTTACGTTGCTTGAAGCCAAAGAGATCCCAAATCTTGTTCATCAACCTATTGTCAAATGGTTTGCCATTATCCGTTATTATATGACGAGGAATGCCAAAATGATAGATTATGTTTACTCTGATGAAACTTACAGCATTTTCCTTCTTTACTTCCTTAAGAGTAACAACTTCAACCCATTTTGAGAAGTAGTCAGTTGCAGCCAAGATGTATAGGTGTCCACCAGAGGACTTTGGCAGTGGTCCAACCACATCCAATCCCCATGCGTCAAACAACTAGGATGCAACAGTCAACTGCAACACTTCGAGGGGTTGATGAATAAAATTTGCATGGAATTGGCAAGCTTGCATCTTCAAGCGTAGTCCAAACAATTTCTTACCATCGTTGGCAAATAATATCCCATCCTTTTTATATGGAAATGGAGCTTTGGTCCAAACTGGTGTGACCCACATACCCCATAATGTGCTTCTTGAAAAGCTTGGAGTATTTCATCTTCTCATAAGCATCACAAAAGTACTCCCTCAACTGATCTTCTGTATAGAGTATCTTTGTAGTAAAGTAAGCGAGGTGCACGATGAAGGATTTCAGTCATTCTCCTCGAATTTTCTGGAAGTATCCTGTAGCTCAAGTAATCGATAATGGGTTGTCTCCATTTTTCCTTCTCAGCTTCAGAAATAGCGACAAGATGCTCGAGTTCATTTTCTTCACTTTTACCCTCATTTGGTGGCGGTAATACCCATTTTTGGCAAACAGTAACTTGCGCTTGATCATGCAGGGTTAAAGATGAAGCTAGGGAAGCTAAAACATCAGCCTTTTTGTTTTCTTTCCTAGGCACATGTTGAATAGTCACGTCATCGACCCACCCCATTAATATTTTAGCATAATCATGATATGGGCATAGTTCAGGTGTCCTGACCTTGTAACTACCCAAAAGCTGGTTGATCACTAACTGAGAATCACCAAAGACTTGCAATTGCAACCGCTTCATTTCGACAGCCATTTCAAGCCCAAGTATTAATGCTTGATACTCAGCAATGTTGTTAGAGCAGAGTTGCATCAACGTAAAAGAGTAGGGCATAACTTCACCTTGAGAAGTGACAAATACTATGCCAACACCAGCTCCTCCGCGATATGTAGCACCATCAAAGTACATCTTCCATGGAGGTTGAACTTCAATGACCATTGCGTCCTTATCAGGTAGTTCGTCACTTAGCTCCCAATCATCAGGTATAGGGTGATCTGCCAAGAAGTCCGCTAACGCTTGTCGTTTTATAGCCTTTTGAGGGATGTACACAATTTCAAATTGTTGAAACTGGAAGTACCGCCTTGCTAGTCGATCACTAAGGACAGGTTTTGACATTACGAACTTGATGGGATTTGCTTTGGAAACAAGACGAACGACATAAGCTTGAAAGTAGTGCTTTAACTTTTGGATTGAGAAGACTTTCACCAAACATAACTTTTCGATTGGCGAATTATTCAGCTCATTTGGTGTCATCATCCTGCTCAAGTAGTAAAAGGAGTTTTCTTTCCCTTCACTATTTTCTTGGGCCAACAGTACTCCAGCAGACCTTTCTTGTGCTGAAATATATAAGAGGCTTCATTAACTAAGTTTTGATACTTTCAGAGACATTACTACAATCTTGGTCCCACTTGAAAAGAATGCCTTTCTTCTTGAGGTGATTGAATGGTTGGCACCTTCCAGCTAGGTTGAGATGAATCTCCTAAGGTATTCTAGCTTTTCTTGTAGACTTTTCAAAATGGCATCCACTTTGGCTTGATCAATTTCGATCCCTCGATGCCGGACAATGAAACCAAGGAACTTTCCAAAAGTAAATCCAAAGCACATTTCAATGAATTTATCCTAAGTTGGTACCTCCAGAGCAACTCAAACACCATTCTCAAGTCTTTCAAGTAGTCGCTCATCTTTCTTGATTTTACCACCAAGTCGTCAACATAGCATTCGACATTTTTGTGGAGAAGGTCATCAAAAATAGTTTGCATAGCCCATTGGTAAGTAGCACCAGCGCTCTTCAAGACAGAAGGCATTACCTTGTAGCAATAAATACCCTTGGGGGAGCGGAATGCAATAAGCTCTTCATCTTTTACTGCCATGCAAATTTGGTTATATCCTGACAAACCGTCCATGAAAGACACTGCCTCAAAACTAGTAGTAGCATCGATCATCAGCTCTAGGATAGGAAGCGGGAATTCATCTTTGGGACATGCATTGTTGAGATTCCTGAAGTCAACACACATTCAAATCTGGCCATTCTTCTTCCTTATAGGGACAATACTTGAGACCCAGGGGAATCAAATCCGGCCTAAAACGCCTTTGAGCTTGCTTAACAAGATGAGCACCATTCCTAACTGCAAGGTGATAGACTGCTACTTTGGAATCCAAGCCAGGCATCTCTTTATAACTCCAAGCAAAGACATCCCTATACTCCTTGAGAAACTCAAAATAAGTGCTTTCTTCATCGACTGCTAGTAAAGCACATAGATAAGTGGGCCTTGGTTCTTCGTTGGTGCAAAGGTTTACTTCTTTCCAAGCGTCAACTGTTGCCTTTACCCCTTCTTCAAGTTCATGCAAAGCATCCTTTGCATCTTCATCTCCTTGAGGGTCCCCATCATTGAAGGATATATGATAATACGGTGAATCATCCTCCAATTTCTTGACTCCCTTAGTTAGAGATGAAACGCCATGCTCGCTTTGTGCAGTAACATGATACGAAGAACCCACACTTTCTTCGTCTTCATCACGTTCTTTAGTGTAGACCATAGTGTATGGCTTTACATTCAGTACCTCATCACACGAAACCATGACTTTTGTTTGTCACCTCATTCTAAAAGGAACCCGACTTTGGTAATCCTTAGAGATATTCTGGATCCTAGGTAAAATGGGTGTTTTTGTATTTCAATAATTTCTCTGGAACTTGTTCCCCTTATTTAATAAACCCAATCTCTCAAATACGGAAGTCCTCACAGTTGATTTTCCAAGTTGATCAAAGACAGAAGGTTTGTTAGAAGCGATAGATTCATCTTCTACTGTGATATAATTATTGCTTGCTCTTCTTATGGAGATGCGCAATAGTGAGGGTTGTTTATATCCCAGACATTTATGTGGTTGACTTGTAGCAGCTTTTGATGGGAGCTTCCCTAACTTTGACGGCTCATTGGGATTGTATCCAGCATTTGCAAATAACTTGTAAGCATTGGGATCAAAACCTTCGTCCGTACGCTTTGTAGGAAATGCTATATCTTGTGGCTAATTCTAAGAAACAGACTTTCTAAGTAGCGTCGAGGACATCTTTATTGCCTCAATCTGTTTGATAGGAAGAGTTAACCCCTTTAGCATGTTTATTTGGAGATTGGATGATTCACCTTCATCTTTCTTCTTTCTCAGGACATATTTGAGCGCATAAGTTACTTTCTTGCCATGAGACACAATGTTCCCTTGATGAGATTTATTTGGGTTAGGGTGTACCTCTTCAACAACAACTTTGGTTTTGTCGGCAACAACCTCATAAACTTTGCATCTACGAAGTGTGACTCAGCCTCACTATCTTCTCGATTTCACCCTCATAGTACTTCAAACATTGATGGTAGGTAGATGAAACCACTTTATTCTCATGTATCCAAGGCCTTCCAAGCAAGATGTTGTATGAATTCTTTGCATCGATCACATGCAGCCCATGCATTTGATTGAATATCTTCAATGGTGATCCCCAAATTGATCGCACATATGGCTCTTTGCCCCCCCTTGGTTGAATCCTTGAATCATCACACGACCTTCCGAGAGTTTGTTCATGAGAATGCCAAGTTCTTTCACAGTTCAAATTGACAAGATATTCACTGAGGATCCTCCATGAATCAAAATTCAATTTAATCTTTCATCACGCATATAGCCAACCAAGTATAATGGGCGGTTATGAGAAGTGTTGCCTAGTAGAAGATCGTCATTCGTGAATGTAACTTTTTCCTCACAAGCATTAACTTCTTAAGGAATGGACTCGATGAGCTTTTCCGAAGATGGTGCCAGTGGTAGGTCATCACTCTTTTCTTTCCCTTTGTCAGCATGGCAACAAGCGACATCAATACCCTTATGGGAAATCTTCGTGCGGAACCAACTTTGTAAGAACTCCTCCAAGGTTGCTGGATGTCGTGGCTTTTCTGGGTGGTGGACCTCCACTTTTGCTTTCTTCAAATGCTTAACTAGATTCCATCTCCTTGGTCTTTTTACTATCATTTTTCTTGTTGGTTGTTCTATTAATTCTTTTCGTAGGCTCCTTTTGTGGCGCCTACAACGAGTCACCAACGTCCAACCTTCATCATCATCATGGTGATCTACTTCAACTTTGTTATTCTCCAATAATTCTTCATCTTCAATTTCCTTTAAACTTCATAGCTCATCTAGACCGAATGAGCCAAAGGTGATAGAGACTTAGTTCACACTTGCCTTCTCATCTTCAAGCACGATCTTTTTTTCACGGGCCAAGTCAATAACTATGTCCTTAAAGACAAATCACTTCTCAAGAGGATGACTCACAAGTCGATGATATTTGCAGTAATTTGGGTCATCAGTTTTCCCACCTTCATTTGGCCGCTTAATTTCTCGAAGCTCAATGAGCTTTAACTTGAGAAGCTCTTGAAAAATTGAAGGCACATCAGAATCCAGAAATGGGTACTTCTTCTCTTGCATTTCTTTTAGAGTCAACTTTCAACTTGGCTTATCTTGAAAAGAAGTGAATTTCATACTCTTCTTCTTGATCACCTTCGTCGTGAACTTCACAGGTGATGTGTTGACATTCATAGCTTCTTTGTTTTCAGACTTGGATACGAACTTGGTCCATTTCCTGACTTCTTGCCTGTTGTTCCCTTTGCAAGGTTCATAGATGGGCAGACTTTCATTTCCAGCAGAGGCCATGCTCAATTTCATGTCATGGGCACGAGTTGCAAGTTCTTCAAATGTGCTAGGCTTGATACTTTGCAAGATGTAGCGCAATCCCTAATGCATGTCTTGGATGCACATCTCTATTCCAAAAGCTTCACTAAGCCTGTCTTTGCAATTAAGACTTGTATTCCTCCAATGATTGATAAAGTCAATAACTGGTTCACCCTTCCGTTGACGAGTATTTGTAAGTTCCACCATACTCATTGTGCGCCTTGTGCTATAAAAGCGATTAAGAAACTCTTACTCTAGTTGATCCTAGCTATCAATAGATCCAGCCTCGAGATCTATATATCAATCTAAAGCATTTTCTTTTAGCGAGCGGACAAACTGCTTGACGAGGTAATCTCCATAAGTCCCAATATTATTGCATGTCTCAACGAAGTGCGCCACATGTTTCTTTGGATTCCCTTTACCATCAAACTGTCGGAACTTTAGAGGTTGATAGCCAACAGTCATCTTCAACATGTCGATCCTTGCAGTGTACGGCTTTGAGTATGTAAGGGAGGACTTGGAAGTAACTTCATACTTATTTTTGATAGTCCCTTCAATGAACTCCTTTAGTTGATTGATTAGAATCATCTCTTCAGATGAGACAGGGATAGACTTGGCGGATGCTACTTGTCTTGGGGGAGCATCACTCTTTGGAACTTCTGGGAGCTTGCCAGGGGCATGGGTGGATTTTTCTTCCGTCAAGAGTCCTACCCTATCTGTTAGCTTGTCAATTCTAGAATCTTGATTTTGCATACACTTGGTCAAGCTAGCAGTTGCTTCTGTCAAGTTTGCTAGTTGCTCCTCTACGGATGAAGCGTTCATCACCATTGATTGCATAATTGTTGTAGATTATAGAGAGTAGCATGGATTGTCACATAGATTGATCCTGATTGGCTCACGCTACGCAGTGTAAGTGGGGAGGATCCATCACTTGAAGCATCATCATCTTCCTTCATAGCAGAGTTTTTGGATCCGAATAGGTCAAGCAGAACAAGAGTTTTCTTAATCTGTTTAGCAACATCGCTTCCTCCTTTGGGTGCGTTTGTGGAAAATCTTGCCCCTTTTGAGGATGAAGATCCGAAAATAGGGGTTGTTGCGGACAGCATTTGGAGCGCTTATTTTCCTAACGAGCTTGCCTTACTCCTTGTAATTGGTCCAAAGCTTCCAAAGGTAACATCGATGATACTTTCCACACCAGCATAAAACCTGAAATTAGCAGTCTTGGTGGAAGTTGATCTGGAGTTAACCTTTTTTGAAGCCATTTCGATGTTCTTGAAGTTTGGTGATTGAAAAGTTGAGATGAGAGGTAGAGATTGTCCCACCAGGCGTGCTTGAATTTGTAGACAATAAATTTGCGTTAAGAAAATAATCGAGATTGAAAAATATTGCAACAATCATAGTATTTGATTTAAAAAAATATGAGTGACAATTTTTATGAATCCTCTGATTCTTCTTTCCAATAGTAAATAAATTCAAGGGCCTTTGAGCTTGATCTTGAATCTATAATTTTTTCCGCGAATGATGATCTTGAATTCAACTAGCACGAACTTTGATTTGAACCCGCACTCCTTGAATCTTGATTTGTTCTTCGTTATTGAGCTTGAACTTGATTTCTTGAACTTGATTGCTTGAAGCTTGAAACTTGTACAGAAATTTACGGTGTTTGATCCACGAGCTCTCTCTTGCTTCATGTAATAACTTTTGGTGTCTTTTCTGGGTTATGAAGACCCATATTTATAGTTGTGGGAGGGAAGAGTTATGATAACAACAAACTCTTTCCGACCAATCAAATTGAAGTATGACAAGGCCGCATTTGATTGGCTAGAGCATGTCACTTGTACATGTGGCGCGATTTCATTGGCCTTTTAATTTGACTTGGCATGCCTTGTCATTTTGACCTGTGGCATGATCCTATTGGCTCTTCCGTTGACTTGGTGTGCCACGTCAATTGACACGTGGCACCAAGCTGGGCCTCTAGGAAGATGGCATCTTGGGCTTGATAAAGTGGGCTCATCATTTGTGGCCCAATTAAGTGGGTTAGCCCAATGCATTTTGACCTTATATATTTGACTTATATAATTAATCTAATTAAATTAGCGCATAATATTTATTTGGACAAATACATTTAATATATAGTCTAAATTATTTTATTAGATTTAATTCCGATAAAATTTATATGCCTACAAGCCGCAACCACCATTTTCCTGCACAATCCAACAAAACAGTTAATAAGTGTTTCAATTAAAACGGATACCATACAATTTTTTCAAAGAAATAAATTGCCAATTTGAGACTTTATAACTATAAAATCTTTGGCCAAAGTTTCTTGGTGGTCCTTGAAGGCTTCAACTTACAATAATCACCATAAAGACAAACATCAGTTTCCTATTAAATTTTGGGATATCTGTGATATGATGAATTTGTAAATATCCTTCGAAGAAGAGAAAAATAAATGAGAGGAAGATGAAGAAGAATCTGCCTCGAGCTATTTTAATGGCCAGATCCACATGACGGATGAAAAACATGTGTTGTGTTGGTCAAACCTGACTAAACATCCGTTAGCTCGGAATATTCATATATAGTGCTTTTTTTCATGCATTAATAGTATTACTAGTTTTAGAGTATGCGTTATGCACGTTTATCATATATTTTAAAAAATTATATAAATATTATTAAACTTTATATATCTGACGTGCAGTTGTTATGTGTCATTAACTTCAAAAATAGTTTTTGAATTTAATGTTGAGTTAACGGGTATAATAATTGTATATGTTGGATTAATTTATATATGATTATAGAATGTATATTTATACTTTGGTATATAAATTTTATAGGAGTGTTTGATTAAAAGGTAATGGATATACTATCGCATACCTAGAGAATCAACATAAATTTTCACAAGTCTTTTTTTATTTCTTTACATTTTTACTATGATAATTAAATTATACATAATTTATGAGTTTTAATTTTATGACCGGTTACAATCTAGAATTAAGGATAAGAAAAAATAAAAAAAATTGCCGAATGACATATCGACATTAGTTATAGGTCCCTACTTCAGCTTTCTCTATTTTATTTTTATTTTTATTAAGATAGAATTAGTTAATTATAATTTTATAACAAAGAATAATTCAAACCTACGACAAGTAATAATTACTTTTTACTTTTTCTCTGTGGATATATTTAGTTTTGGTATTACTTGTCTTTTACAAAAAATGTTATGTTGCATAAATAAGGAAAGTGCTTGCACAATATATGTAATATCGGGACTTTTTATATAGTTCAAAATATAATTTAGGATACAAAAGTTTGTCTAGCTAGTTACTTTATGTTTATTGAGATTATTTTTCACTTACCTCAGACCATTGCGAAATCTTCCAGAGATTGTCGAGTCTTCATGCAATTATATGATACATGAAACAACAAAAAAAGAAAAATCAAAATCAAAAATCAACATAATGGGCGCAACAAAAGAAAGTTAAATTAACATATATATCACAGATTTCAACATAAAAAATTGCGCCAAAATAGAGAATTTATGTTAGATTTGCCAATTCAAATATATCCACACCATTCTAAGAAAGGACCTAAGTTTTGTGCCCTTTTAGAAAATAATCCTTTGCTCATATATAATATCCAAAGACTTCATCTGTACAAGACATGATGAAAAGCAATCAAATATGAACCTTCATCAGAAGCAAAAAGTTTATGAGACATGGAATCAATTTTATCATTTCTTCAAGAAAAAAATAGGCATGGAAATTTGAGAAAGAGAAGGTTGCAGCTGAGGAGATAATGAGAATAAAATAATCATATGCGAGCTAAAAAATTTATGTGCGTTTTAAATAATACATTTACCACATAAAAATACTATTTGGTAGGGATGTTTTTTATTATAAAAGAAGTCCTACTTGTTCTCTCTTTTTTTCCCTTTATGTACCAAACTGGTAAAAGACTGACGGATGTGAATCGACCTTTTTACCCTACTCCCTTCGTTCCAGTTTACGTGAACCTATTTTCTTTTTGGTCCGTTCAAAAAAGAATGACCCCTTTCTAAATTTGAAAACAATTTAGTTTTAACTTACAATTCTACCCTTATTGAGAAACTTTTATAACCACACAAATACTCTGGGCTACTTTTTGATTTGTTTAGGACCATAAATTTTAAAAGTCTTTATTTTTTCTTAAATTCCGTGTCCAGTCAAACATGTTCACATAAATTAGAACGGATGTAGTATTTGTTAGGGATAATTAAAAAAAGAGTTGACTACTTATTCTTTTCTTCTTTCCTTTCCATATGATCTTTTTTTATACAAAACTTTATTTGCATTTAAGAAAATTGTAACGACTCGATCGGTCGTTTTAAGTTTTAGCGTTCTATTCGGTGGTGTGGGGCCTTGAGTAGCTTCATATGATATAAAATGACTTGAGTATATGATCAGTTTCGGTTTTTGAGTGGTTCGGGATTTGATTTGGAAGAATAACTCTTGATTTAGAAGCTTTAAGCTGGAAGAGTTGACCAAGTTGAACTTTTTACGTATTTTATCTCGGATCAGAGTTTTGATGGTTCTGTTAATTTCAGATGGTGATTTTGGACTTAGGCGTAAGCCCAATTGAATTCGGAGGTTTCTAGCTTGGTTTGACTTGTTTTTTCGAAAGTTGGCAATTTGATGGTTTAGAAATTCCATTAGCTTGACCGTAGGTTGACTTTATCGCAACGACTTCCGATTTTGATTTCGGGACTTGGAATAGGTCCATTTTGTTATTTGAAACTTGTCTGCAAAATTTAATATCATTCCAAGTTGTCTTGATATGAATCGAGCGGTTGGTTGTGCTTCTAGCACTTCTTGAGTTCATTGTAAAATTTCATATGTTTTGATGTCCGATTCATGGTTTCGGAGGTTATGTTGGTATTTTGATCGCGCAAGCCAGTTCGTATGACGTTTTTAGATTTGTATAGATATTTGGTGTGGAGCCCCAAGAGCTCGGGTGAGTTTCGGACGTGTTTCGTATTGATTTGGCCATGTTCATAGTTGCTGGTGCTAGGCAGGTGTTGCAGGCCTCGCAAATGCGAGACACTATTCGTATTTACGAGGTGGGGATCACATTTACGAGGTAGGCTGGGACTGTAAAGTTCGAATTTGCGAACTGGTTTTCGCTTTTGCGATTGGGAAAACTGGGCAGGCTGGATCGCATTTGCGATCACATGATCGCTTTTGCGAAGGGATTGACTTCTGAACTTGCGAAGTCAAGGTCGCATTTGCGAATTTCCTTGGGTGCATCGGACGCCGCATTTTTCGATGGCAATTTTAATGCGAACCCTTGTAACGACCCAGCTTGTCATTTTGTGTATTGTAGTCCCGTTCCTCTATTTATTGCGTCTTCTATGTTCATTTGTGGTTATGTGTTTCTCGGGGTGGTTTATTTGGTTTCAGGGAAGTATTGGAATGAATTAAGACACTTAATCCTAAGGTTGGAAGCTTAAGTTGAAAGAGTTTACCGGAGTTTGATTTTGAATAAATGACTCCAGAATGGTATTTCGATGATTCCAATAGCTTCGTATGACTATTTTGGACTTAGGCGTATGTCCAGATTTGGATTTGGAGGTCCGTAGGTTGATTTGATACTTTTTGGCGAAAGATTGAAAGTTGAAGGTTTGGAAGGTTGATAGGTTCCAAGAGTTGACTTTGTTGATATCGGATTCGGATTTTGATTTCGGGAGTTGGAATCGGTCCGTTGTGTCCTTTGGGACTTGCATGCAAAATTTGAGGTCATTCGAAATTGATTTGATATGATTCGGCATGAGTTTTGAAAGTTGAAAGTTCATTAGTTTCATTAGGCTTGAATTGGGGTGCGATTTGTGGTTTTGGTGTTGTTTGATATGATTTGAGGCTTTGAACAGGTTCGTGTTGTGTTTTAGGACTTGTTGGTATGTTTGGATGGGGTTCCATGGGTCTCGAGTGTGTTTCGGGTAGGTTTCGGACATGTTCTCCATGTTTTGGCATAGCTGATTCTGATGTCTGGTTTCCTCCTTCGCAATCGCGAGAGGGAGATCGCGTCGGGTATTCTTGAAGGCAGGAGAGTTGTGCTTCGCGTTCGCAAAGGTTGGGTGGCAGTGGTCACCGCGATCGCGCCAGGGAGGACGCGTTCGAGTGGAAGGGAGCTCAGCTGGGGGGTTTCAGGCTGTAAGCCTTCGAAATCGCATAAGGATCTCCACATTCGCATAGTGTCAGGTTAGTTGGGCATCGCGTTCGCACCCTTTGGCTCGCATTCGCGTAGAGCATTTCTGGGTCAACTTGAGATTGTGCTTCGCGATCGCCACGAATACACCTGGGCAGACTATTTAACATCTCTATTTCGAGGGCTTGGTTATTATGTCACATATTGTATTAGAGAGCTCAGTTTTGGGCGATTTTGGAAGGAATTTTTACGATTTTGATCGAGGTAAGTGTTTTTTACTCGGATTTTCTCATTTTTCATGATTTCATCTTTGTTTTTAGCTTTTAATTGGTGAATTAAAGTGAAAAAATGGGAGATTTTAGTAAAAACTTTCATAAAGTAAAAATTAAGGATTTGAAGGTCAATTTAAGGTTGGAATTGGATGAAATTAGTAAGGTTGAACTTGTAATTGAATAGGTGTTCGGTATTTATGAGGTTGACCTGGTTCCGGGGCGCGGGCCTTGTCACTGTAACGACCCATCCGGTTGTTTTGAGCTCTAACATGTCGCTCGATAGTTTGAGGCCTTGAATAGCTTCACTTCATGTTTTATGACTTGTACGAGTAGACGAAATCAAATTTCGAGATTCGGTTAAAAAATTCTAATTTCGGAAGCTTAAGCTGGAAGAATTGACTAAGGTTTGACTTTTGAGTAAACGACCTCGGAATCGGAATTTGAAGGTTCCAATAGGTTCGTATGATGATTTCAGACTTGGGCGTATGTTCGGGTTGAGTATCGGGTGGTCCGGAAGTATTTCGACGCTTATTATGGAAAATTGGCATTTTCTTATGTTTGGTTTGGGGTGGACTTTGGTGTTATCGATGTTCGTTCGGGATTCTGAGCTTTGGAATAGGTTCGTATCGTGATTTGTGACCTGCACGTAAAATTTGGTGTCGTTACGGGATGTTTAAGTATAATTCAAACGTATTCGATGAAGTTTGGATGTTTGAAATTTTTAAGGAAGGTTTCGATTGTTGATCCGTAGTTTTGATGTTGTTTGGCGTGATTTTAGGCTTCGACTAGGTCTATGTCATATTTTGGGATGCGTTGGTATGTTTGGATGGGGTCCCGTGGGTCTCGGGTTTGATTCGGATTGAAATCAGAGTGAGAATTTGGCCTTATGCAATTTCTGGTGGCAGCACATCTGGTGTAACCACACCTGCGAGGTTTTGGCCACAGAAGCGGCCAAGAGGGTCGTAGAAGCGATTCTGGACGAGCTGGGCAGTGGCCGCAGGTGCGAGACTAATTCCGCATCTGCGATGGCGCAGATGCGGCTTTTTAGAGTGCATAATCGGAGTGGAGCGCAGAAGCGAGGGAGATTTTTGCACCTACGATGTCGCAGGAGCGGGACCTTGTCAGCAGGTGCGAAGGGGTGGCCTCCAGTGCTTTCCACAAAAGCGGATTTGTTGCCGCAGAAGCGATGCCGCAGAAGCGGCCATTGGCTTCGCATATGAGAAGATCGCCTGGGCAGAAAGTATATGTTAGCCAAATTGGGTTTTGGCTCATTTCACCTCTTTTCTCTCATTGGAGCCGGCCTTGGGGGCGATTTTGGAGTGCCATTTTTGTCATCCTTCATGAGGTAAGTGATTCCTGCCATTGTGAGTTAAATACATGTTTATATGTGGATAACATGAAAAATTATAGTAATTGTGGGATTTTCGAAGAAACGTAGAAATTAGTAATTTTGGATTTTGACCACGGTTTTAGAAATGGAATTAGGAATAAATTATATATTTGAGTTCGTGGTGTTATGGGTAATGATTATCTTCGAACAATTTCAGTATCCGGGTACGTAGGCCCGAGGGTTGACTTTATTAATTTTTCGAGCGGAGTTAGAAATTGTTATAAATTGATTAATTATGGGTAATAGAGTATATATTTATTGATTTTCACATTGTTTGACTAGTTTTGGAGAGACGGGCATCAGTTTGAGGTGTTTGAGTGGCATTAGAGCTGGTTATGGAACTTCGAAGCGAGGTAAGTCTCCTGTCTAACTCTGTAAGGGGGAAACTACCCCTAGGTGATGTATTTGATATGTGCTACTTGTTGTGGGGGGTACGTACGCACGAGGTGACGAGAGTCCGTACGTAGCTAGATTCATGTTATGTTCGAGTAGACTTAGGTTCACGCCATGCTATAGCTGTACTATTTGAGCTGTTCCTTGTCTGTTAAATTCCTTTATTTTATGTTACGACTTGTGACTAGACTTGCTATTGTAGAAATTTGACGAGCTTTATGATTAGCCGCGGAATAATTGTGATCCTCTTACGAATTTCTCCCGCGCTATGCTTTTTCATCAAAAGGTTTTTCCTTAAAAAATTATAACTCACACGTTTATTCGTGAGTGGGGTCAAAGACCCATTCAAACTTCCTAATGGGATCGGGCCGTTCGCCTCGACAGAATTATGTACCGCACTCTCATGGGAGCGGGCTGTTCACCTCGGCAGTATAATAGATGTATCTATGGTTCGTGTCATTCGACCCTCGGCAGTACACACAGTATGATGGTATCGGGCCGTACGCCTTGACATTTCTTTAAAATACTCTTATGGAATCGTGCGTAATATTTGACAAGAAGCCAGTGTATCTACTGAGGTCCATTATATATATATACTCCGGTTGAGGAGGTAACTGCCAATTGAGAGCTGAGTTTATTGTTGAGAGGAGGGTTGTACCACGTAATTATACTTATTTATTTCATTTATTTACTATGCCTCGCGCCTGTTTACTTCTTACTGTAATTGATTTATTGGACCGCTAGTAAGTGTCGATGTCGACCCCTCGTCACTACTTCTCTGGGTTAGGCTAGATACTTACTGGGTACGCGTTTATTTACGTACTCATGCTAAACTTGTTGCACTTATTGTGCAGGTATATATATGTTTCCGGTGGTCCTCTGAGTGTAGAGGCGCGACTTAAGCAGGTACTTTACTTTGAGCTGCATTTTCTTATTACGATCCGCAGGATACAAAGTCTCCATCAGAGTTATTTATATTCCCCGTTTAACTTGTATTCCAGACGGTTGTTGTATTATTATTGTACTCCTTAGTAGATGCTCATGCACTTGTGACACCGGGTTTTGGGAGTTCCTACTGGTTGTTCATTATTATAGTTCATGTAATTATTATCATTTCCCCTTGAAATTTATATTTTTATACAGGAGTTGGAAAATAAAATCACGGATTTTCTACGAGTACTAGCTTTTATACTGTTTAATTAATGGGAATTATGATTTTAAAGTAATCAAAATGAGTAATTAAGTTGATCGATCACTGCTGGCTTTCCTGACGGCGGCATTAGGCGCCATCACGACCTATAATGGATTTTGGGTCGTGACAGCTTGACATCAGAGTGTTAGGTTCATTTAGGTCTCAGGAGTCATGAACAAGTCTAGTAGAGTCTTATCGATCGGTAGGGAGATGTTCGTACTTATCTTCGAGAGGCTACATGGTTGTTAGGAGCACTTCCCTTCTTGATTCCTCTTCGTGCGATTTGATTCCTTTGAGGCTTATGCCTTTATTTCCTTCCTACTCATTCTCATGTGAAGTGAAGTGCTTGTTATCAATTGGGCATCGAGGGGTTGTAGTGGTACTGTAGACGTGGTGTAGGATGTTTTTCCTTGCGTATTAGGGCAGGCTACTATCGTCGCTTTGCGAAAGGATGTTCTGTCATTTCAGCTCAGTAGCTGTATTTTTGATGGTTTCAAGGCTATGCATAGATTGCTATGATGTTCCTGCGTTGTTATCGCACAATATTGATGTAATGGTGGGGTGCTCGTTTATGTGTCGAGGCAGTGAATGGCTTGAAAGGAGGATTTCTCGGTGCATGACTTAGAGGTTCTACATTTAATTCCAGCGGAGGAAAGGCAGTCGGACTATAAATGTTCAGGCCTTGGTGATGGAGTAACGAGACTTGATATTTTCGAGCGTGGTGAAATTCTCATTTGTGATGTGGTGTCGTCGTCCTTGTATGAACGCATTAAGGTTTGCCGGTGTTATGGTCTTCTTCAATTTGCCTTCGGGGCAGGGTGTTGTGAAATGGTGCCGGAGAAGCGGTTGTCAGAGATGGCGGTGTGTAGCGGTTTCAAAAATTGAATTGGTGTTTCTAATGCTGATGGCTCGAGAAAGATCATCTGCGAGGAAGCTTAGAGTTGGTAGCAATTTATTAGTTCGGGGGCTACAAGTATGGATGTTGATTTGAGGCAGCAATTGGGCAGCAAAGAATGAGGAAGGACACGTGGGAGGTGTCTTGCGGTGGTTGAATTACTAGCAGGTAAAAGTATGAAGAGCAGAAGTCGAGGAGTTGCTTAAAAGAGGTGGTTTAACCGAAGTGAGAGTGATAGAGTAGCATATGGATTCTGTGGCAGGAAAGCCACTTGCCTTGAGAAAGTTTAGGGCGATTTGGGAATCGTGATGGAAGGTGATTTGGTCTATGGATTTTATTTGGGATGGTGGCTACTATACCGAGAAAGATTGAATATGGCAAAGAGGAGTTTGCTTGAAATGAAGAGGGGTGTGAAAACTTGATTATCGATTTGGATGCAACGTGACTTCGAGTTTGGAATGTATCATCGGACTTTCAATTGATGTCAATGGGGAATGAACAGACTTGTGCAGCTGGTGGGCGAGCATGGGCTCTAGAGGGTTTACTGAGTTCGCGGTGGTGGTACCCAGTGCAGCGTCGTTAGAAATGTCGGTATGGAATTTCTACAGGTGGGTTATCTCCTGTGAGCAGGTTAGCAGTTTCATGATTTTGATGAACTTTATATGAAGAATTCTACTTACTACCCAACAGAAGGTCGAATATGCGATTGTGGCTGATAATTCAGAATGTTCATGGAAAGTTAAACAAGAAACTACAGGAAATGTGGCGGGTTGACGGTGCGAGATCAGGGTAATTGTGAAGGAGGAATCTTTGTGGGTTCTACATTATGTGGTGGTAACTTATGGCTAAGTGGGGGAGCCCACTTTCTACGATTGGATCACGTGATTGTCTGCTTGTGCGGTTTCTGATTATCGGGGCATTGGTGGATCAATTATGACTAAGAAAAGAAAACCTCAGGGGTAATTCGAGCAAAGGACTTGATAAATGTGTGCTATATTTTGCCTTACTGGTTCGTATGCAGGTTTTGGGAAGACTCAGAGTTTATGCTTCTTGTGAATGCGATGTACAAGGAAAAAAATTCATCCGGTTGCTTCTTTGGGAGTGTTCATGTGCCAACAGAGCGTCGAAGTTTGGTTATATTCGGGACCAGGTCAGAGTGGGTGACTCTCAACAATGGTCCTAGTGGTTTCAAGAAATAAAGTGCAGTGCCTAAGGATTTCGGGTCCGTTGTGTGGTTAAGGATCGAGTTTTGCAGTGGATTATAAATGGGCTTGAAGTGTTCTATGTTATCATCGGGTCTGCAGTACAGTATTAGAGGAAAGGGAGAAATAGCAATTCGCGGAAGATCTTGTAGAATGGGTGTGCCAGTTGGAGATGCTATTGTGCGCTTGAGGAGGGTATGAGATGGTTTATGGGTATTGAGATGAGGTGGTCTCGTGATTCGGGTCACTCGGGATGAGTGTGAATTGAGTTCGTTATGTGTTGAATGGAGCTATTATTATTTCTAAGGCAAGTCAAGAGTAAATTAGAAGAAGTTGGTTCGGTTAGTAATGGTTGAATCAGCATAATTGTGGCATTGATCAGTTCCTTCGGCATGTGAAGTTATACATGTGGTCGGTAGTTGTACGTGCGGGCTTGACAACCGCCATAACTTGATGAATTCGAGAGGTATTTGATTCAAATGGCCTTGTGGTGTAAAGGGAATTCTAGAAGGATTATGGTGGTGTAGACCACAACTTGAGGTTTGTATTTTCTGCAGTTTGGGAATTCGGCTGCGTGTCTCTATGGTCCTTCTAAAATGAGTTAAGTGAAAGGTTTCTAGCCAATGAAGTGTTTATTCTACTGGTAGTCCAGGGGTTATGATGAATTCTTGTATTCTCGTGTAGCGTCATGACAAGTGCAGTGAGAGGCATGGGAATTGGAAGTTGAGGATCGAGGTTGCAGTTCAGTGTTGTCTAGAATGTCACGAGCTAGGATGAGCAGAGAAGAATTCAAATGTTCAGAGTAAGCTGACATTTTCTCTAGTGTCACTTGAGAATGGGGTTCTGTGGAAGAAGCATTGTGAGTCGATTGCGGATTCCTGATTTTCATTACAGAATCTGTACGGTTGGAGGTGTGGATGTGTAGACTTTGCAACCTAGTGCGGAGGGTCGTGGGAGTATAACCCACGGGAAAATTGTATAAGTGTGACATATTAGTCACTTGATTGTTAAATATTGAAACCAAGCATGGAGATTATGGTACTATCGTTAATGTGAGAGTTTATGCCTGGAAGGTGCTCTATTCCTTTGGTTGTGAACTATGGGAGTTGGTTCCGGATAGGGACGGCTGCTCGTGTGTGTCATGAATAGGGCCATTGTGGATCCTCGAAAGGTTGTTGTCCCAATATGGGATGATCGGAATTGGCTTGGGGTCCGTTGGTGGGTCTAATGTGAATGTGTGCTCTACATCAGGCCGTATGTGTTCATTCAGCATAGCGTTGCTTACGGAGGAGTCGTCGGGCATTTGATGTTAATACTCTATAGTGACATGTGGGTTGTGAGACGGCTTGATTATTCGCACATGTGTTGAGATCCCGTATAGCTTGTGGTGTTATATGAGTAGGATGGCTCTCGAGATGCAGGTCATTTATCGCACCTTAGTTGTGCTTGGGTTTTGTAGTATATGGCGCTATCCGTCTCTCCAGGGTTGTATTTTTGCACTTGGCGTGCTTGTGGTCGGTATTAGGTATTTCATAAGTATAAGAATTTTTTCTTGATGTGAATTTCCTTATATATTGTTATGTATGGATCGGGTCGCGCGCCACCACGGGTATGTTGTTTGGATCGGGTTGCACGCCGCAACGGTATCATGTGTGGATCGGATTGCACGCCGCAACGGTATCATGTGTGGATCGGGTTGCATGCTACAATAGTGAGATGTTGAGTACGGTTCCCTATATCTATTCTTGTATATGTTGTTTCTCATCCTCTGAGAAGGGTTCATAGCATCTTTTCGGTTGTTTTATTCGTTACGCGGCTGGGTAGTTCGTTTTCCAGAATTCGTTCTTCCTTATGTGTCATATTCCAGTGGTAGCTTATTGGCGCATTGATTATTCGCACATGTGTTGAGGTCCCGTGTAGCTTGTGGTGTTATCTGCTCAAGCACTTTCATATTTGCGGATGCCACACCTGTGGCCTCGCATTTGCGAGCCAACACGTCGCATCAGCGACCACAACTTAAAGAACCAAGACCGCACCTGCGACTCTACAGAAGCGCATGCGCCACCGCAGAAGCGGACACCCAGCTTGCACCAATTCTCGCATAAGCGATCCTGACCCTGCCGAAGCGCTTGCGCATCTGCCCTTATCCCTCCTCAGAAGCAGAACTCACCACAACACCTCCTCTTCGCAGAAGCGAGAAATCCATCGCATAAGCGCGTCCGCACCTGCGGCCAAATATGTGCAGGTGCGAAGACCAACACCAAAACTGCCAACATGACCAAAAATGATCCGAACCACGTCCGAAACTTACCTAAGCCCCTCGGGACCCCGTTCGAACATACCAACAATTCCCATAATATAACGCGGACCTACTAGAGGCCTCAAATGACACATAACAACATCAAAATTACGAATCGCGCCTCAAATTGAACTTAATGAACTTTCAAATTTCAAAACTCGCGCCGAACCATATCAAATCAACACGGGATGAACTCAAATTTTGCACACAAGACCCAAATGGCGTAATGAAGCTCTTCCAATTTCCGAAACCGCAATCTGAATCCGATATTACCAAAGTCAACTCCCGGTCAAACTTATGTACATTCCAAACCTTCAAATTTCAAACTTTCACCAATTAGTGTCGAAACCTTCTAGAAATATCCAAATACAAATCCGGGCATACGCCCAACTCAAAAATCACCATCCGGACCTAACAGAACCATCAAACTCCGATCTGAGGTCAAATACTCAAAAGTGCAACTAGGTCAATTCTTACAACTTAAAGCTTTAAACATGAAATTCATTCTTCCAGACTAATTCTGAAACACCTGAAAACCAAAACCGAGGATTCACAAAAGTCATAATACATCATAAGGAGCTACTCAAGACTTCAAATAGCTGAACGGAATGCAAATGCTCAAAACGACCGGTCGGGTCGTTACATTTTCCCCCACTTAAATATATGTTCGTCCTCAAACGTGCCCAGGGTTGTTGTTCCAAAGCCATCAAATCGCCGTGTAATCCTTACCATGCACATACCCAGGGGGTGATACCACGCCACCCTAATCCATAATTCTAGCAACACAACATAATTGAAGATCGTTAATTCAACCTTAGCCCCATAAACCTTGGAACTCAATTTCCAACATTCGGAATTCCTTACAAGACCCGCTCACACCTACACACTGTATAAGTTTGAATAAGCTATATCAAGTCATATCCATAACCCAAGATGTAATCACATTATAGACCACATAACTCGCATACTCGTAGCAATAATTCCCGATCACAGTAGCTGCTAAAAACAAACCCAATACCGGTAATAAACTTCATATAAAATAAAACCTCATTAAAAACCTCCGTACACTGCCGATGATGAAAGAAACATACAGAAACTCATAACCACCCATCAGATTAACAAGTCATAGAGCTCTCTCTCTCTCTCTCTCTCTCTCTCTCTCTCTCTATCTCTCTCTCTCTCTCTCTTGTCCGACTAGAAACAAAGCCAAATTCTTAGTCGACTCCTGATATTATTCTTCCAAACATACCGTAATCAAATCCGATAATATCCATTCAAGGTCCAGCACCTTATCTTATCAAACACAACTATTCTATTGACATGCCACACCAATACAACCTAAAGCCACAATCGTGCAATCTATGCACCAATAAGAAACCATTCAAATGTACTCAGACATGGAAAATGACTCAAATAAGAGAACCGTCCCACAATGTCAACAAGTGCCACCACAAATGCAATGCTAAGAACCCATTGTACATAGTAGAACCGAAACACACGAATCTAACTCAAAAGATCATATCTCAACATAACTCCGCTCCAATGCGTGACCCCATCAAAACATCGGTCCTATGAAATACCTCAAGCCACAATGCTCAAAATCAACAACCACACACAATTCAACATCAAGTACACGAAGTGCATGACCATAACTATGGAGAAGCAAATAACACAATATATAATAGCCCAGAAAGACCATAACCAAGGCGCAATCAACCATTCAACGCCCCAATCACCATCTGGCTTGAATTCCGCTACAAGGCCCAAACAGAATCGCATCATATGTGCATATAACAAATAAATCACAACCCCTTGTAGCATAGAATAGTAACACATAGAACATATCAGAACACGAACAAGCTCAACTCTCACCGAATGCCACACCCCTTAACACTAATAGTTCTGAGTCAACAAATCCGACCCGGTGTGAATACACATCCTCATTGGGACTACCAATGGGACCCCAAATCAACTCCGGTCATACCCAAATGGATCAATGGCCCTCCAAAAGTCCACAATGACCTAACCATAACACGTACTACTATCTAGCTAACTTTGGCCACATCTTCACAGTCCACAACCCCGAAACAATCTACTTATGAGAACTCCCAATCTCTAAATCCCTAGAACACATGAATAACCATAGCCTATCCCAAACCCACCACTTGAATGACTAACACATCTCTCATATATAATTATCCCCACGAGAAATACTTCTATAATTCTTCCATGCCACATAGCAAAATCTGAACATCAGCAGTTGATCAACCAAACGAGTACTGCAATACCAATGAAGCATCCATAAGTCAAAATACAGTGCCCCTTATGAAATACGCACCCTTCTCAGGTAATACCAAGTACTAATAGCATTCATCTAGTCATCTAAAACCGTTCATGTTGTCTAAGAATTCATGACCTTCCCTTCAAAACTGAATTGTGACCTTGCACATGCAAATCTCAATCCCACACAATACACCACATCTATCATGCCATCATATGAAAAGCACGAGAATCTCATAATCAACTCTGAGTCACCAGTAGAATACATACCCGATCAGTTAGAAACCTTCCATTTGATCCCCTCAAGAGAAAATCACAATACGCAATGTGCTCCTCACACCGGTAGGAAATATTCATCTCAAACCGTGGTAGAAACCATCGAGAACTCTTCGAAACCTATTTGCACATAAATAAGCCATCAGAACTGAATCTCTCTAACTGGACCAAGCCACGTAGGTCTCCAAACCCAAGAGTATTGCCACAAAACACCTGTAGAGACTCACCACATCATAAGTACCAAAAGAACCAATCATATCCATTACCGTGCTGATCCAACCTACTATCAAGTTGTCATATTTCTCTGAGTTCCATCCGAATTACCCTAAAGTTCACACTTCTTGTCACGCCCGACCTTGGGGAGCGCGACCGGTGCTCAACCAGGATACCCCGATCAAGCAAGCCTTTACAATGCCTTCTACCCAACTCGCCCATGAATAAAGAGAAGATACATTTATATCATTAATGAAACATTAAGAGGTCATGTGAATAACACCAGTTCATTTCCATTAGTTACGTCATTAACAAGTCCCCAAAGCAGTACATTATACATTCGTAGTTAAAGTGGGACAGATGATATAATTACAACAAGTTTAGTTCAACCTTCCCAAAATAAGATACAACCCACACTATGTCTACGGAGCCTCTAACAGAAACAAAAGAGTGCTACGACAGTGCCGACAACAATGCCCCGGCTATACCTCAAAACACTATGTACAAAGGATAAGAGATACAGGACCCCGAAATGAAGTGGGGCTTACCAAGTCAGCTGAGGAGAGGGTGTGCTGCTATCACTGATCAACACCACCTGCTATGGAACCACCTGCATCCATTAAAGATGCAGCACCCCTAGAAAAAGGGACGTTAGTACATATGGAATAATACTAGTATATAAAACTAAACACCCTCTCAATAGAACAAGTACCAGTAAACGGAGACATGAAATCAATAAGAGACTCAAACAATATCTAGGTGTCAAGTTAGGGGAAAGGTAAATTTCAAGTAAGTTTCAGTAATTTAAGTTGGGAGATTCTAGCACTGATACACAACAGTGTTTTAGCACGGGTCCGATCTCAGCCCGACCGGCTAAGCCATCTGTAACACCCCGAAAAAATTTCGAAGTATTTAAGTGGTAAGCCCGGTAAATTTTGCAAAGAAAATAATGTTTCATGGTGTCGAACTAGGCTTACGTGTTTGAGGATTGTAAAAATTCTTTGCGGCGAGCTTGCGAGCCACGACTTTGACTTTTTGGGTTGAACAATGCACCGAAAAGTAAAGGAAAAGTTTTGGCGGAAAAGTGCATTTCTGCGGTCTACTATGCGACCGCAGAATCACTCTGCGGACCGCATAATGGCCGTAGAGTGAGGCAGTTAATTGGGCCAATTGGAAGAAATTATGCGGTCGACTATGCGACCGCATAACTATTATGCGGTGCATTATGCGACCGCATAACAGTTATGCAGACCGCATAGTGACCGCATACACAGACAGTTGTTTGGCTATTTTGTAACCAATTATGCAACCGATATGCGGTCCACATATCGATTATGTGATCGATACCTTGTTCCGAAGCTCCATTTTTGGTTTTTTAAAACCCGACCCTATTTCGTTAAATACACTCTTTGGGCTATTTTGGAGATATAATCTGATATTCTAGAGTGAGAAGGTGTTCTTCAATAATTTTTCTTCAATTCTTGCTCATGTTTTGGAAGATTAAGAAGGGAAGCTCACTAGGTCTTCATCCTAGAGGTAAGATTCTATGCCCTAAACCCTAATTTTAAAATTTTCTGAAAATGGGTAACTAGCAAGATAATATTTGGGCATAAGAGTTGTTTATTTTACATGCATATATTATCAATGGGTGTAGGAAGATTGTTGAGCTAAAAATGGTAAAGATTGGGTTGTGGGATGATGGAATTCTCCATAAAAGGACCTTGGAACCTTAATGCACACTTAGTGTTTGATAAAATGCTCAAATGAGCTCGAACCATGATCATCTTCCTAATTTTGATTCAATTTGTTATATTTCTACAATAGATTGA
>AWOL01S0004521.1:69452-93521 GCA_000715115.1 Nicotiana otophora | reverse complement strand
TGCGAGTGAAAGGTTGTACTGAGATTCACCTGAGTACCCAATCCTTGCTGAAATTTCTTCTAAAAGGTAGTTATAAATTGTGCCCCTCGATCTGAGATAATAGAAATTGGAGTGCCATGCAACCTGACTATTTTCTTGATATACAACTGAGCATACTGCTCTGCGGTGTCGGTAGCCTTAACAGATAAGAAGTGTGTTGATTTCGTTAGTCGATCCACAATCACCCAAATCGAATCATACTTACAAGGCGTGCGAGGTAGTCCCACCACAAAGTCCATATTGATCATTTCCCACTTCCATATTGGAATTTTTATGTTATGTGCCAACCCATCGGGCCGTTGGTGTTCGGCCTTTACTTGTTGACAATTTTGACATCTTGCCACAAAGTCCGCTACGTTCCTCTTCATAGCATTCCACCAGTAGACTTCCTTAAGATCATGATACATATTTGTAGAGCTCGGGTGCACGGAATACCTAGAAGTGTGAGCCTCCGTCATGATTCTTTCTCAGAGACCATCTACATTTGGAACACATAGTCGCCCTTGGTACCTTAGGGTACCATCATCCATGCCAAGAGAAAAAGCCATGGTCTTATATTTATGAATACTCTCCTTCAATTGTGTCAATAATGGATCATTTTATTGCTTCTCCTTGACCTCCACCACAAGCGATGATACAGGCCTATTTTGCACAATCACCCCTCCTTCACTAGAGACCACAAGACAAACTCCCAAACTATCCAACCGATGAACCTCCTTGGCCAACAACCTTTGATATGCCTCCAAGTGAGCCAAGCTACCCATATATTTCTGGCTAAGAGCATCTTCCACAACGTTAGCCTTCCCCGGATGATATAGGATATCGATGTCATAATCCTTGAGTAACTCAAGCAATCTTCTCTGCCTCAGATTCAATTTCTTCTGCTTGAAAATATATTGAAGGCTCTTATTGTCCGTGAATATATCCACATGGACCCCATACAAATAATGACGTCAAATCTTCACTGCAAAAACCACTGCCGCGAGCTCTAAGTATGTGTTGGATAGTTCTTCTCATGATTCTTTAGTTGCCTAGAAGCACAAGCTATTACCTTGCCATGTTGCATTAATACACACCCAAGTCTGATCCTTGAAGCATCACAATATACCACAAACCCATCTGTACCCTCCGGTAGAGTCAACACCGGCGCCGTAGTCAATCTTGATTTCAACTCTTGGAAGCTCCTTTCACAAGCATCTAACCATTGGAACTTAACCACCTTGTGCATCAATTTAGTCAATGGAGAGGCAAGAGTAGAGAACCCCTCCACATATTTCCTATAATACCCAGCTAAACCTAAGAAAGTGCGAATCTTCGTTGGAGTTGTAGCTCTAGGACAATTCTTTACCGCTGCAATCTTCTTAGGGTCAACCATAATCCCTTCTCTGGAGACAATGTGAACCAAGAATGTGACAGACTCAAGCAAAAATTTACACTTCGAAAACTTCGCATACAACTTGTGCTGATATAGAGTTTGCAGAACTACCCTGAGATGATCGGCATGGTCCTCTCGGCTTTGTGAATATATAAGAATATCGTCAATGAACACTATCACAAAAGAGTCAAGAAAAGGCTTGAAGACTCGATTCATAAGATCCATGAAAGCTGTTGGGGGCATTTGTTAGCCCAAAAGACATTACCAGAAATTCAAAGTGCCCATACTAGGTCCTGAAAGATGTTTTCGGAATATCCTGCTCCCTGATCTTCAATTGGTGATATCCGGATCTTAAATCAATCTTGGAGAAATACTTAGCACCCTGCAATTGATCAAACAAGTCATCTAATCATTGGTAGTGGGTACTTATTCTTGATTGTGACCTTGTTTAGCTGCCGATAGTCAATACACATCCTCAGAGACCCATCTTTCTTCCTTACAAAGATGACCGGTGCGCCCCAAGGTGACACTCGGTCGGATGAAGCCCTTCTCTAACAAATCCGTCAATTGTTCCTTTATCTCCTTCAGTTCTGTCGGTGCCATTCTGTAGGGTGGAATAGATATTTGCTGCGTGCCTGTCATCACATCAATTCCAAAATCAATCTCCCTGTCTGGTGGGATCCCAGGGAGCTCATTCGGAAAGACCCCCGAAAATTCATTCACAACAGGTATGGATTCAAGTGTAGGTGCCTCAACATCGGTGTCCGTAACCTGGACCAAATGGTAGATACACCCCTTGTTAATCATCTTCGGGGCCTTAAGGCAAGAAATAAACCTATCGTTCGGCACCACATCATCCCCCTTCCATTCAATCACTGACTCATTTAGAAATTCAAACCTAACGGTTGTGGTTCGACAATCAAGCTTAGGGAAACATGAATAAAGCCAGTCCATCCCCATTATTAGATCAAAATCAACCATCCCCAATTCAATGAGATCGGTCATGGTGTCCTGACCATGAATCGTGACAACACATTCCCTATAAACTCGCACGGCCACAACAGACTCGCCAACCGGAGTAGATACAGAGAACGGCTCATGAATTTGTTCTGGTTCTATCACAAATTCCATAACAACATAAGGAGTGACATATGATAAAGTGGAACCGGGATCAATAAGAGCATATACATCATATGATTGGATAGTCAATATACATGTGACAATATCTGGAAAAGCCTCTGAATCCCGACGCCTCCGCATAGTATAAAATATACTGGGCCCTCCCGAGTTCTGGGTACCACCCCTAGCTGCACCACGTCCAGCGGGCGCTGGAGTGCCTCGAGCTGGAAGCGGCGTTGTGGATGTAGTAGCTGCCGAACTAGCTGGCTGTGCCGCACCCTTGCCCCTGATCTGGCGGGATGAGCGGTAGTCCCTCTGAATGTGATCCCTTATACCGCACTCGTAACATATAGGTAGGTTCATGAAGCAGACCCCAAAGTGCATCCTCCCACACTTAAGGCATGGGGGCCTCCGCTGCTGCTGGAATCTCCCTCCAGGGCGACCCTGCTGGTGGGGTCCCTTGTTGCCCTGACTGGGCCTGAAACAACTCCACTGCTACTGACTGAGCCCTGATGGTTGTGCACTCATCAAAGACTGGGCAAATTACTGAGATGGCCCTGATGACCCTCCCCTAAATGCTGACCTACCACCACCACCACCGAAAGAACAACCAAAGTTGCCCGCAGACCGGGCCTTGCTGCTACCTCACGCTCCATTCTATTTTTTTAGTTTATGTTTCTCTGTAGCTTGAGCAAATGCCACCATCTTCCCATAGTTCATATCAGAGTTCAAGGAAGCTGTAGTGGCCTTATTAATAACCAAGGGGCTAAGGCCCTACACAAACTGGCGCACTCTAGCCTCCATAGTGGGCAACATGTGAATAGCATACTTGGACAGGCGCGCAAACTCCATATGTTACTCCCACACATTCATGCTACCCTGCTTCAGGCTCTCAAACTCAGCGGCACGGGTAGCCTTATTCTCGGCAGGCAAGAAATGATCCATAAAGGCATCAGTGAACTCACTCCACCTTGCCGGAGGGCTCCCCTCCTCACGGGACTCCTCCCACATCTCAAACCAAGAATAGGCCACCCCTTTCAGGCGGTAGGAGGCTAACTCCACTCCCTCCGTCTCACTAGCATGCATAACTCGGAGAGTCTTGTGCATCTCATCAATGAAGTCTTGCGGGTCCTCCTCGGGATTAGTACCCGTGAACTCTAGAGGATTTAATTGAAGAAACTTGTTCACCCTGGAACTAGCAGATTCTCCTGGCTGACTAGAAGAAGTAGGCGAAACATTCGATCTATGGGTCTGAGAAGCCACTATCTGAGCTAACATCTGTATGGCACCCCTAAGGTCCCCATCAGAAACACAGGGACCAGAAGCTAGGTTGAAGGTGGATCTGGAATATTAGTTGGAGGAAGCGTTGCACCCTCGGTAGGTGTAGAAACTGGTGCAGTCTGAGCATGAATAGTAGATTCAGGTGGTATAGTAATTGGGGGAATATCCTCACCCCTCGGGTGCTCACCCGCTTCATCAAATATAGAATCAACTGCCACTCCTGGGGTGACATTGGCTCCTTGGCCAGTTCTTTCCTTCTCTCTAGGCACCATTTACTGAAAGTTAGAGCAATGTACGAGTTAAAGGAGGAACAATCTTACAATTAGCTTTATCGCACGATCGAAAACATCAATGAAGGGTATTATTCCTAAATGTCCAAGTAGCCTTCTAATTATAGATGTGGTCGATAACACACCGATAAGAAGGACACTACTAGACACGGCTCCGAGAAATCCTAGGACACTTTAAAACCATAGGCTATGATACCAAGTTTGTCATGCCCCGGCCCCGAGGAGCGCGACCGGCACTCAATTGAGATAACCTGGCCGAGCAAGCCTGTTAGTGTCATGACCCAAACCGATGGGCCGCGACGGGCACCCGGTCCCTTACTCAACCGAGTACCAACATAACATATCTTTTCGTATCATACTATCATAGATAATCGAGCTGGAGAGGCTGTCGTGAGATAATTAGAATACAACATGTAATACCAACTTATACATAAGACATACAGGCATATAAGACCAAAATAACCACTCGTACACTGAACATAGGCCGACAAGGCCATACAATCTTTTACGTACATGACATCTATCTACAAGCCTCTAAGAATACTTAATTATTATAAAGGTTGGGACATAGTCCCGCCATACTAAACAATACATGTCTAAATCATACTGACCAAACAAGCAACTCCGGAGCAAATGGAGCGCACCAACACCTTCCGCTGAGCTGATAGCCTACTTGAAGGACTCTCGACCTATCAATCGGGACCTGCGGGCATGAAATGCAGCATCCCCTGGCAAAAGAGACGTCAGTACAAATAATGTACCGAGTATGTAAGGAATGAACATTAGTAAATAATAGACATGAGAGAAACATGGAGTAAAAGACTCAACATGTAAGTCTAAATAGCTAGTGATTCATTAATATTTACAATGTCATGCATATGCATATAAATGTTATACCATGCTTAGGTATATGTGTTCATAACATCATCAAGCCTCTGAGGGCATCCCATCATATCATCTCGTCCACTGTAGGCAAATCATCAACATATACCAGCTGATCAGGTGGTGGTGCGTATATAACGCCATAACCTTTTCCCATATGACATATACATATAATATATGCGCATATAACGCCATCTGGTCATGGGTCAATGTACATGTATAAATGCATGAAATTCATAAGAAATACATTAATAAGATTTCTCGGAATGTCATAAAATCAATATGCCTTTCGGATAAGCTTTATCAAATACGTATTTTTTTGAGACCCATGAACATAAGATACAATAATAATTCACAAAGGGAATCAAGAATATAGACACCCCTAGCATTCTATGAATAGAGTCATTTATGGAAATTGTGTATTTGCTCGTTTCGTTTGTATCGTATTGATCATGCCAAAAAGAAAAAAGGGATAGCCTTAACATACCCGGACCGATTCTCTTGACAATTCCTCTAACACACGTCTTTTGCAACGAACATGTAATGACAGATCGAATTAGGAAAAAATTCATATGATATTCTTGAGAAAGATTGCACCGTTACTCCCTTAGAATCGCAAAAATCCCGTTGCTATAACATTACGTAGTATAATTTCGTATGAAGATTTCTTGGGTGGAGATCGGTTACATTTGTAGATGTAGAACACCTCCATATTGGTGAATTGGATCACAATTTTGGATGGCTTTCCTTGCTGAAGCAAATCACGTTTTCCATTCCATATATTTGTGAATTTGAGACTTTAATGGCTTAGCCAAGATTTCTTCTAACTTTGATTTGTGAGATTCATTAACGTTGTTGGAGTCCTTTTGATCCATAAATTCATGCATCCAACTTCCATCATTGAAAAATGTATTTGTTTACAATAGTTGGTCCAACAACTTTAGGCTTGATTAGTTGGCAATTTGTTGCGACACTTACATACCCCCACGTGTATAATTGCCCCCTTATAATTATCCAACAATTTTCACTTAAATACTTATCCACAAATCCCATAATTAACTAATTCCCACATAATTAAGAATTATCTCAAATTACTTAAAATATTACTTATTTTTAACACACCTTATACACATTACTATTATGGTCATATAGTACCTTGTATGGCACTAGTTCATAATTACTGGGTATTATAGCTCGGACCGTATTTTATCCCAAAATGTCAAACTTCGACAAAATTCATTTTCTTCGATTTGCTTACCCTCTCACCTTCACGAATTTACTCGTCACTTGTTTGAAATAGCATAATGCTTATAATCTCAGAATAATCCCTTTCCCGAACTTACGTCGATTAACTTACGACCAAACTTTAATATACGAAAATGCGGGATGTAATATCTCATTTTCGAGCTTCCATCAATTTACTTATGGCGTACTTTCAAGTACGAAAACATGGGGTGTAACATCATTCCCCCCTTTGGAACATTCGTTCTCGAATGTTGACTGATGCACTTATCATTATCATAACCTATAGCTCTTGCGAATACTTTAGTACTCTCCTTGCCATCTAGGCAACTGTCTAAGAATAATTCCAAAGGCCAGGGCATCATTCCATCTCTTCCAAATGCTATTAGTCTTAGACTCCTTTGAGTTCATTCAGGCTATACTGAACTTTCCATAATATAGAGAAACCATCAGCTCTCTTGTTTTCACGGGCTTAATCCCGAGGACTTATCCCTTTTCGCCATCTCCTCACTTTCCCTTTCTTATACTTACTCCTGTCTTCCTAAAACCTTGTCGCTCTACCATACTTTAGCTTGTGACCTACACATCTATTTACACTACTTGCAACCTTCCTTCAACTTGCTTGCATCGTAGATTTTCTTATGTCACCCTGGAACATCAAGCGAGACATCACATCATTTCTAACTCTTCTTTATTCTTTTAACTAGACCTCTTGAAACATAGAAACCATAGGCTGGAAAATATGCCACTGACGATGCCATTATCAGTCCTGGATACTGAGTCTCAGCGTTTCTAGCCTTGTATCTGAAGTATGGACTATTCACAACCTTCTGCATTTGAGTATCTCGTACGTTGTTCACCTTTACCTTACTTACCTTAAAATTTTGCATCATATCTCCTATCTCTTTCATGACCTCATCTTAACACAGGTATAATTCACATCCACACTTGAAGCTCTATTATAATACTTGCCCCTCTTGTGTATACACAATCCGGTGAGAGCTTCATACTAACTTCCTATGAGGTTGGTACTCTTTCTAACTGGCTTTATCGTAGAGCCGTTATTGAATATGGTTGTTGTACTATCTCTCTTGTACCTCTGATATTAAGAGTGATTCTGCACTGTTCTCAATCATGATGTCTATAATTCTCCGGGTCCAATAATCCCACTCCTGATTTACTTGGTTGATGTAACTCTTTAGTTTCCTCTTCCTTCTGATCAGCCTTTATGTAGGCTTAAGCTATCTTCCGATCTGCGGCTCCTGGTATTAGTTATTACTTTAGTCTTTCATGGGCGCTATGGAATATCCATGATACAATCTTCTAACAATTCAATCCTTTGTCTATGACCTAGACTCCATTCTTTCTTTTAACTTACACCAGAGTCTTCTATGGCTGTATGATTGTTAACATATATGCTGCATGGATAATACTCCGAAATATTGAGTGCATTCATAACGTACTCGACGTTACATCGTATACTCGACGGAATTTTTGATGTCCTTCCTCACCTATAATTATCTGTAGTTACTTATCTCCACGCCCTTGTGCTTGTAGGGTTGCTTCTGAACTAATATTTTGACTGTTTTTCCAGTGGCATTTTCTTTTATTTCCGTAACACTCATACAGTACCTCTAACTTCCTCAACTCCTATCCGAATATATCTCAAGTATTATAATGTCATAACTGCGAGGCTGAATTTACTATATTAGGTTTTACTATGTTTATGCATGAGCTGCTGATTTATCTGCAACCTCTTGTCTATCCATAACTAGGCTCTTCCTGAATCAACTACTAACTACTTGTTGGCCCATTCTCATATCAATATTCTGCGTAATCTTTCTTGGGTTATTTCCTTTGTCTTAACTTACCTCTGGCACTGGCTCTTTATTTATCCATAACATCTCGGGTAGGAACCCTTACTTCCTTTCCTAGACGTCGTGCTTGCATAATGTTCTGGAATCGTAGCATATCTATAGAATTTGAATAAGTGCAATCTCATCCCTTTCTCACTTTTATCACATTCTTCCTTTACCATTCCATAGTTACTACAACCACTTAATTCTGACTTAATGCCACATCACTCCATATTCCCCCTTTTAGGGGAGTACTAAGATTTAATGCTACGATGATCTACGTATAGATGTTTTACCTCTTCATCTTTGGCATTATCATCGATGCCCCTTACCCGCCTTGTGGTAATCCTTCTATACCAAGGACATCAAAATTCCTTTACTCACAAGGGTGACACTTAGTGTAACTGGCACACATAGTCCCTTACGCTTAACTTTGCTCACATTACTTGCTTTAGGGAAGCGTCTTCCTGAATGACCTTTAAAGGTTATTCTTCTATCGACCATTCTGTTATCGCCGGAATGCAATCTCTAAAATTCTCATGATACCGACTATTATCAAATCACTCAGTCCTAATTCATGTTTAGTTTATCTTGTTCACCTGCCCTTACTGATTTCTATTATTCTGGGGGTCTAACTTTTCCTTCTGGTAATCACGTTAGAGTCACAAACTTATTTTTCAAAATGAGGATATGACTTTATGGCCTATACTCTTTTGTTGTCTCAAGGCCTGCCACCTCTCGTATTTTTCTTTCCTTGTCTATAGACTCTGTCTGTAATACTGTCATTTCTTTTTGATCTACCGTTGCCATCCATGTATCACATCTTACTCATAATGCTTTATTAACTCTCTTCTTATTTCCCGCTAACATTTATGTCTATCACTTTATTATGAAAACTCCAACAAGTCATTCTCTTGCTTTTAGCTCCCCTTGCTCCATCCACTGGCTCTTCGGGTTTCCTAACATTCTTTCTCTACTAGGGACAAAAGTCACACTAAGGTAATATTTATCTCTTCAAGGCTTCCAGTGCCTATCTTTGTAGTACTCATATCTAGCTGTACTATTTTAGAGTGCACCATCTGGGTGTCTCACAAGGAGATCTATTAGCATATTTGCAATATCTTTCGGAAATGTCCGCTAACGCTAACAATCCATCCACCAATTTGGGTTACCCTAACCCTAGCTAGATCCTGATATCCTGCCTTCTCTTATACTACTTCCGTTAGCCCCCATAGGGCATCTATGAGATGGGTGTGGCCAATTGTACATACCTCTGTTATTGTTGAAGGTAACTCAAAAGGCTTATATTCCTCTGCGATAATCTTCATTAGCTGGGTAGCTCGTACCCTTTTTCATCTTGCTTATTTTACTTGCTGAAACTTGTGTCTACCTTCCGATTCTCTTATTCTTTTTTACCGTAAGAGTGGATAGACATGCCTTAGGGACCCTTATCAAGAAGTTTACATATCTTAGTACACACATGATCTATTGAATACCTCATATTTATCCATCATAATCATGATGCAAACATTGAGTTCCTCTGACTCAACTCTTCCACAACTATATCTCTTACTAACCGTCTTTCTGGATGTAGGCATCATCGTACTATGAATAAGATAGAGTTTAGGAAATTGAGTTCTTACAACTGAGCTCTATCACACGATCTGGAGTAAGAAGAAAACGTGACAGTCCTAAATTCCCTGTAATCTCCCACTTATAAGTGTGGTGCACAACACAACCATAAACAGGACTCTACTAGACACGGCTTGTAGACTCCCTAGGACAGAACTACTCTGATACCACTTTTGTCACGACCCAAACCGATGGGTCGCGACGGGCACCCGGTACTTTACTCAACCGAGTACCAACTTAAGGTATCTTTTTGTATCATACCATCATAGATAACTGAGACGGATAGGTTGTCGTGAGATAAGTAGAATACAACATGTAATACAAACTTATACATATGACATATGGGCCTATAAGACCAAAATAACCACTAGTACACTGAACATAGGCCGACAAGGCCATACAATCTTTTACGTACATAACATCTGTCTACAAGCCTCTAAGAATACATAATTATTATAAAGGTCGGGACAGAGCTCCGCCATACCAAACAATACACGTCTAAATAATACAGACCAAAAAGCAACTCCGGAGCAAATAGAGCGCACCAACACCTTCCGCTGAGCTGATAGCCTATTTGGAAGGCTCTCGACCTGTCTATCGGGACCTGCGGGCATGAAACGCAGCGTCCCAGGCAAACTGGACGTCAATACAAATAATGTATCGAGTATGTAAGGAATAAACATCAGTAAATAATCGACATGAGAGAAACATGGAGTAAAAGGCTCAACATGTAAGTCTGAATAGCTAGTGATTCATTAATATTTACAATGTCATGCATATGCTTATAAATGGCATACTATGCTTAGGTATATGAGCTCATAACATCATCAAGCCTCTGAGGGCATCCCATCATATCATCTCGGCCACTGTGGGCAAATCATCAATGTATACCAACTGATCAGGTGGTGGTGAGTATATAACACCATAACCTTTTTCCATATCACATATACATATAATATGAGCGTATATAATGCCATCTGGTCATGGGTCAATGTACATGTATAAATGCATGAAATGCATAAGAAATACGTTAATAAGATTTCTAGGAATTTCATAAAATCAATATGCCTTTCGGACAAACTTTATCAAATACGTATTTTTCTGAGACCCATGAACAGAAGATATAATAATAATTCAAATGGGGAATCAAGAATATAGACACCCATAGTACTTCTATGAATAGAGTCATTTATGGAAATTGTGTACTTGCTCGATTTGTTTGTATCGTATTGATCATACCAAAAAGAAAGAAGGGATAGCCTTAACATACCTGGACCGATTCTCTTGACAATTCCTCTAACACACGTCTTTTGCGACGAACACGTAACGACAGATCAAATTACGGAAAAATTCATATGATATTCTTGAGAAAGATTGCATCGTTACTCCCTTAGAATCGCACAAATCCCGTTGCTATAACATTACGTAGTATAATTTCATATGAAGATTTCTTGGCTAGAGATCCGTTACATTTGTAGATGTAGAACACCTCCATTTTGGTGAATGTGATCACAATTTTGGATGGCTTTTCTTGCTGAAGCAAATCACGTTTTCCATTTCATATATTTGTGAATTTGAGACTTTAATAGCTTAGCCAAGATTCCTTCTAACTTTGATTTGGGAGATTCATTAACGTTGCTGGAGTCCTTTTGATGCATAAATTCATGCAACCAACTTCCATCATTGAAAAATGTATTAGTTTACAGTAGTTCGTCCAGCAACATCCATGTTTGATTTATTTTGTGCCACCACCTCCTTTAGGCTTGATTAGTTGGCTATTTGTTGCCACACTTACATACCCCCACGTGTATAATTGCCCCCTTATAATTATCCAATAATTTTCACTTAAATACTTATCCACAAATCCAATAATTAATCAATTACCCACATAATTAAAAATTATCTCAAATTACTTAAACTACTACTTATTTTTAACACACCTTATACACCTTAATATCATGGTCATGTAGTACCTTGTATGGCACAAGTCCATAATTACCGGGTATTATAGCTCGGACCGTATTTTATCCCAAAATGTCAAACTTCAACGAAATTTATTTTCTTCGATTTGCTTACCCTCTCACCTTCACGAATTTACTCGTCACCTGTTTGAAATAGCATAATGATTATAATCTCAAAATAATCACATTCCCAAACTTATGTCGATTAACTTACGACGAAACTTTAACATACGAAAATGCGGGATGTAATATCTCATTTTCGAGCTTCCATCAATTTACTTATGGCGTACTTTCACGTACGAAAATATAGGGTGTAACAGTTAGATTTTCTTCTACCCAAAATCACCCTTGAATAAAGAGGAGATATATTCTATTAATTAAACACTGAGAGAATTTCATAAATAACCCAACTCCATTACCATAGTTACTCTATTTTTAAGTCAGAATACATACACTTTCATAGTTTGAAGCGGAACATGTAATACACATACGACATTACTAGCTTGACTTTTCCAACACCAATACACAACCCACACTATGTCTACGGAGCCTCTAATAGATACAAAAGAGTACAATGAAAGTGCTGGCACCAAGGCTCCGGCTATACCTCAAAACTTAATACACAAAAAACAAAAGATGCACGACCCCGGAATGAAGTGGGGCTCACCAAGTCAGCTGGGAAGAGAGGGTACCGCTATCACTGGTCAACGCCTCCCACTGTGGAACCACCAGCATCTATTAAAGATGCAGCACCCCCAGAAAAACGGACGTTAGGACATGTCGAATAGTACTAGTATGAAAACCAAAACACCTATTCAGGGACTTGGAAATATAACATGAATATGATGAATCATGGTAATAATAAAATGGATTAGATAGCCGTTAAAGTCAAAGTAAATTTATTATGAGCTTCCAATAATATTTATAAATTTTAAGTCGGGGATCCTCTGTAACCACCTTTACACAAAGCGGCCCTACCGCCTCACCCCAATGTATGTGGGTGGAGGTGCAATCACGATATCATAAACTCTACACAAAGCGGACCTGCCGCCTTACCCCAATGTATGCGGGTGGAGGTGTAATCACAATAACACAACTCTACACAAAGCGGCCCTGCCGCCTCACCCCAATGTATGCGGGTGGAGGTGTAATCACAATACCACAACTCTACACAAAGCGGTGCTACCGCCTCACCCCAATGTATGTGGGTGGAGATGCAATCACGATACTATAAACTCTAGATAAAGTGGCCCTGCCACCTTACCCTAATGTATGCAGGTGGAGGTATAATCACAATACCACAATTTAGATTGCCAAAACGATAATAGTCTGTACAAAAGAGTTTTTTTCCAATCAAATGTTTGGCACCTTTGGCCTTAGCAAGTGTAAGTTCATAAGGTCTCATCATATGAGAAATAAGTGTTTGATCACATTGATTTCATACAAGGGTTTTTTTTCCCAAAAGGGGCATAACATAATTAAGTCACAATAGAAAATCTTTAACACATGGGGGTTCAGACACATTATGCAATTTGAGAATCAATTTACTAGCTTGAACATCCCACCTCAAGAGTGTTTCAAGTTCGACTAAACATGATGGAGTTTTGCAAGGATTCGGGAATTTCGATACTAGAAGAAGAGTGTAGCCTTCATACCGCGAAAGAGCTTACGTTGGTGTAACAATAACGTCCCGACACTTCTAACGATGTTAATCTATAAAAGAGGGGATAATTACAAGCATAATTAGAGGAATTCGTATGGCAAGAGCTGCTACACTGATGACCCAACCTTCCCTCAACTAACTCAAGAACAAAACCACCCAAGATGGTTCAACAACTTCCCCATAGTCTTTATTAGCTCATACATGTGATGAATCTACCCTCATCACTCATAGTCAACCCAAACCCGAAATTGAAGAATTGGGGGAAGAAATTCTTACCTTTTTGAAGCTCTAGCAGTTCCTTTTGATGGAATTCCAAGGTTTGATCAAAGTAGATTAGTCAAATCCTTACTCCTCCCTTTCCTCTCTATAGAATAGCTCTCTCCTCTCTCTAAAATGTCAGGTAATCCCCCAATAATGACCCTCAGACTCGATAAACAAAATGTGGGTCGGGTTATAAAATTTGAAAAATCAAGCCCCGATGCAGATCTGCGGTCGCATATACGACCGCATAACACTTCTGCAAGCCGCATAATGGCCCTCCAGAACTGGGAATTTCTGCTACACTCTGCGATAGGTCTGCGGTCCGCAGACCAATTATGCGGTCGCTAATGGACTGCAGAACCTCCTTCCAAAATTTCTCATGTTGGATTTGCGATGGGATATGCGGCCCGCATAACGGTTATGCGGCCACATAATGGTCCTCAAAATTGGCAAATGTTTATGCTTCATTCCGCAGTCGATCTGCAGCCCGCAAACTGGTTCTGTGGTCGCATAGTGGACCTCAGAACTACCATGTTCTGCAAACGTTGTCCTTCAACTCTTCGACGCACTGAGCAATCCCAAAAGTCCGTACCGGGACTCGTTATTTCTACAATCCTCAAACATATTAGCTTACCTTTGCACCACAAAATCACGGGTTCTAAGTGCAATTTCACGGGGCCTTACAATATATTCATGAAATATAATCAAAAGCGAGTCAATAATGCTTACCCCAATTCATGTGGTGTAATCCCTCTCCAAAGTCACCCAAAACCGAGCTCCAAATCTCAAAATATGATAGAATAACCAAAACCTCGAATTAAGTACTATTTGCCCCGGTACTTTAGCATTTGTGGACAAAAATGCCGCACCTGCAGCCTCGCATTTGCGAGCCAACACGTCGCATCTGCGACTACAACTTAAAGAACCAAGACCGCATCAACGGAGTATCTTCCGCACCTGCGACTCCACAGAAGCGCCTGTACCATTGCAGAACCGAACACCCAGCTCGCAGCCATTCTCGCAAAAGCGATCCTGACTTCGCAGAAGCACTTACGCATCAGTGCTTATCCCTCCACAAAAGTGAAACTCACCACAATACCTCCTTTTCGCAGAAGTGAGAAATCCATCGCATAAACGCATCCGCACCTGTGGCTAAATATTCGCAGGTGCGAAGAACTAGCACCAGAACTGCCAACATGACCAAAATTGATCCGAACCACATCCGAAACTCACCCGAGCCCCTCGGGACCCTGTACGAACATACCAATAAGTCCCATAACATAACCCGAACTTATGCGAGGCCCTCAAATCACATGTAGCAACATCAAAACCATGAATCGCGCCTCAAATCGAACTTAATCACTCGCGCCGAACCATACCAAATCAACTCGGAATGAGCTCAAATTTTGCACACAAGTCCCAAATGACATAACGAAGATCTTTCAATTCCTAGAACCGTAATCCGCATCCGATATCACCAAAGTCAACTCCTGGTCAAACTTATGAACATTCCGAACCTTCAAATTTCTAACTTTAGCCAATTAGTGTTGAAACCTTCTAGAAATATCCAAATACAAATTCGGACATACGTCCAAGTCCAAAATAAATATTCGAACCTAACGGAACCATCAAAACTCCGATCCTAGGTCAAATACTCAAAAGTCAAACTTGGTCAACTCTTCCAACTTAAAGCTTCAAACATGAAATTTATTCTTCCAAACTAATTCCAAAACACCTGAAAATTAAAATCGACGATTCAACAAGTCATAATACATCATACGAAGCTACTCAAGACTTCAAATAGCTGAACAAAATGCAAATGTTCAAAATGAACGGTCAGATCGTTACAAGCCCGGGGTTGACTTTTTGATTTTTGTAAAGATCGAAACTTTATGTTATAAACTTGGATCTTTCTAACTAACCCTGGGAACTATGTTATATGAGATGTATTGGGGTGACACACTTGCTAGGTGATGGGTGTGTACGCGTGCACTGAAGTCTTCATGATTAGAGGTGGATTTTAGACTATTATGAGATTTGTTTTGCTATCATGCCTCGTTATATCCGTGTCTTCTCTACTTGTGTGATTATTTGAGCTATGGTTCACATTAGAAAACATGTCTAGGCTATTTGCTATTTTTTTGAGACATGATAGGGCTATTCTTGTTGTTTCTGAGCTATTTTCCTTAATTGCACACATACTCTTAGTCGTGATACAATATCATTGTATGATATCTCTATCTCGGTATTTTCTTATTTGATTCCTCACATGTTGTCAATGCCTCATATATGTAACATTGTTGAACTTAGTATTGTGAGATGTGATTATCTGAGACTTGAGCAGTTAATGACTGAACATGGGCCATAGAGCCGATTTGGTATTGATTTTGAGGTGACGCGTACGCCAGACTCATATTGGGCTAAGAGTTATTGATTTGGGGCGACGCATACAGCAGACCCTATTATTTGGGTTATGTGATTATAATTAGCGCTTGGACAGGATCCGCCCCTCCGAAGTCAGACATACCAGTAGTGGGCGCAGGCACAATGTTATATATATGTGCTTTGATTATGGGCATTTATGCTAGGCACCCGTACAGTACTAAGTGTTGTTGTGTGGTTATTCTTGACGATTCACTGGGATATTCTTGATTTGACATGTATATTTGACATGTAGGCATAGAGATATACTTTTCTCATGCAAGTTGGTAACTAAAATATTTTATCCGTGTTGGGATTTAATTGTTATACTTGGAAGGCATGTCTAAATTCCTTAATTGTGTACGAGCTGAACATGATACCATTGAGTTATTTACTTATACTAGTTCCCTTCGTATCTTGAACTGTTATCGGTTATTGATACTGGTCTCTGACTATTTATTCTTAGCTCGTCACTGCTTTTAGCCCAATTTTATGTTTGTTACTTATTGAGTACATGGGTTTGTTTGTACTCATACTACAATCTGCACTTAGTGTGTAGATCCAAGTACTTTTGGACACGGTGATCTCTAGAGTTCTGTTTCTACTAGCTTTTGGGAGACTACGAGGTTGTCACACCCCAAGCTAGGTGAGGCATGGCTGGAACCTGGTGCAGTATTGGCCTAAGAGAACCACTCTACAACTCATGATTGTTCGACAAAAACTAGAACATACATGGGCCGACTTGGCTAAACTCATTATTTCTATAACTATCATGGGCCAACATGGCCACAACTCGTAATGTATGACTGTAAGTGGGCAAATACTGATCAGTGAGCTATCGTACTCAGAACATGGATATACACGGGCCGTTATGGCCTTTGACATCCTGTACATAATGAACTTGTGTCTACAAAGCCTCTAAGAGTATCTAACATATAAAATATGGTCAGGACAGGAACTCTGCGAGCGTGACCGGTGCTCAACCGAGATAACCCGACCAAGCAAGCATGTACAATGCCTTCTATCCGAACTCACCCATGAATAAAGAGAAGATACATTTCATTTGTTACATCATTTTTACGTCTCAAAATACAAACACTTTCATGGTTTGAAGTGGAAAATGTGGTACAAATACAACATTACTAGTTTTCCCCAATACCAACATACTACCCACACCATGTCTACTGAGCCTCTAATATATACATAGGAGTACAATGATAGTGTCGTAAATAAGGCCCCGGTTATACTTCAAAACTAAATGCATAAGGAGCAAAAGCTATACGACCCTGAAATGAAGTGGGGCTCACCAAGTCAGTTGGGAAGAGGGTGCACCGCTATCACTGATCAAAGTCGCCTGTTGTGGAACCACCTGTATCCATTAAAGATACAGTGCCCCTGGCAAAAGGGGCATTAGTACATGTCCAATAGTACTAGTATGAAAACCAAACACCCCCTTCAAGGATTAGAAGTGCAATATGAATGTGACGAATCATGGAAGAAATAAAAGAGCTTAAATAGCCATTAAAAACCATAGCAAATTAATTTAAATCTTTCAATAAAATTTATAAATATAAATTGGGAGTCCTATATATAACCTCAATCACAATACCACAATCTCTACACAAAGTGGCCCTGCCGCCTCACCCCAATAAGTGCGGGTGGAGGTGTATTCGTAATCACAATCTCTACACAAAACGGCCCCACTGCCTCACCCCAATGTGTGCGGGTGGAGGTGTATTCACAATCACAATTTCTACACAAAGCGGCACTGCCAGCTCACCCCAATATGTGCGGGTGGAGATGTATTCACAATCACAATCTCTACACAAAGCGGCCCCGCCGCCTCACCCCAATGTGTGCGGGTGGAGGTGTATTTACAATGCCACACTTCGGATTCCCAAAACGATAATTTTTTGTACAAAGGATTTCTTTTCAAATCAACCATTTGGCACCTTTGGACTTTAACAAATATAAGTTCATAAGATTTCATCATACGGGAAACAAGAATTTGATCCCATTGATTTTGTACAAAATTTTCTTCCCAAAAAGGGGTATAACATAATTAAGTCAAAATAAAAAATCATTAACACATGAGGGTTTGGACACGTTATGCAATTTGAGAATCAATTTACTAGCTTGAATATCCCACCTCAACAGTGTTTTAAGTTTGAACTACACACGATGGAGTCTTGTAAGAATACAAGAATTTTGATACTAGAAGAAGCGTTTAGCCTTCATACCTCGAAGGATCCTTCCGTGGTGTAACAACAACGTTCCGACACTCCTAACGATGCTAATCTATAAAAGAGGGGAGAATTACAAGCACTATTTATGATAACCCGATAGGTCATCTTATGTTTTAGAATCGAATTCTGTGCCATGAAGCCTTAAATACCTCATTTTAGCCTTTCTCATTTTGCGTGCACATTCCGAGTGTTTTCCCGAAAAGCTTTTATGTAAAAACTGAGAAAATATGAAATTTTTGCCTTAAAATCCATTTGAGTTGACTTCGATCAACGTTTTGAGCAAACGGACCCTGATTTGTATTTTGACGGTCCCGGTGGGTCCGTATCATGATTTGGGACTTGGGCGTATGCATGAAATCGAATTCGGAAGTCCCTATCCCGAGTTATCGGACTTTGTTGAAATTTGAATGTTAAAGGCTCAATGATTTTAAAATGTTTGACCGATATTTGACTTTTTGGATATCGGGTCCGTATTTTAGTTGCGGAACCCGGTATAGGTCCAATACTATATTTATGACCTGTCTGTCAAATTTGGTGAGAAACGGAGTTGGTGTGACGTGATTCGGACGTCTAGTTGTTAATATAGCAATTCTAAAGTTTCTTGAAAATTTTATTTGATTTTGATGTCCGTTTCATAGTTCTAGGTGTTATTTTAGCGATTTGATCGTGCGAGTAAGTTTGTATGATGTTTGTAGACTTCGGTGCATGATTGGTTTAAAGCCCCGAGGGTTCGGGTGAGTTTCAGATAGGCAACAGAGTGGAATTTGACTTAGAATATTGCCGGTGTGCTTCAGTTTTTGGTGCAGGCCTCAGACCTCGCGATTGCAAGGGCAGGCTTCGCATTTGCAACCTCTGATGGGTTGGCATTTGCGAGCAACTCATCACAATTGCGAAGAGTAGCTGGGGCACCTCAAGTTCGCATTTGCGAACAAAACTTCGCATTTGCGAAGTGGGGCTGGCGGGGGGGGGGAGGGATAGTGATCGCATTTGCGATCAAATGGTCGCATTTGCAGAATGGCCACTGTTCGCAATTGCGAACAAATCATCGCAATTGCGATGATAGCAAAAAATGTGGGACTTTGCATTTGCGAAGAAAAGCTCGCATTTGCAAACCCCATGTCGCAATTGCGACATCTACGAATGGTCAAGTATGACTTAGACGGATTTTTGTTCATTCTTCAAATTTTCAAAACTAGAAAACCCTAGAGGTGATTTTTCAAAGAACTTTTCTCCCCCAAATCATTGGTAAGTGATTCTAAAAGAGTTGCTTTCAATCTTTCACTACATTTCATAAGATTTCAACCTAAAATCTAGTATTGTTATGCTAGAAATTGGGGGTTTGAGTAGAATTAGGGATTTTTATAAAATGGGGATTTAGACCTCAAATTTAGGTCGGATTCCAAAAAAATTACATAACCGGGCTCAGGGGTGAATGGGTAATCGGGTTTTAGTCCGAATTTTGGGTTTGGACCAAGCGGGCCCGGGAGTTGACTTTTGTTGACTTTTTTAATAATGACCTAAATTGAATCCTTTGCAATCATGGGTAGATCCTAAGGCTTAATTTGAATTGTTTGGTTGGTAATTTGCTAGATTCTATTGGTTCGGAGGTTCGTTTGAAAGGCAAAGCTGTTATTGAGCTTTGAGTGGATCTTTGAAGCGAGGTAAATGTCGTGGTTAACCTTGACTCGAGGGATTAGGACTTGTTTGCCTATTTGCTACATGTTTAGATGTTGGGTACAACATATATATGAGGTGACGAGTACTTATGCATTGTTATCAGTTTAAAGCATGTGGGTGGGACTTGTTCCTTGTAGTTTATTGCTTACTTTGATCTTGTTATCCATGCTTAGACTACTTACTTACTAAATTGATCGTTCTTATCGTGTTTACGGGCTTTTGTGATAATTGAGTATTGATTCCAAAGTTGAGATTGGTATTGTGGAACCATTATTGAAGTACGGCTTGTTCTTGTTGATTCTATCTCTCTGCTATTACTTGCTCATTGTTATATGGTAAGGTAAGGGAGAGTGTTAATGCACGAAGGGTGATGCCATGCCATATTATGAGTGTTAATGCACGAAGGGTGATGTCGTGCCATATTATGAGTGTTAATGCACGAAGGGTGATGCTGTGCCATATTGTGAGTGTTAATGCACGAAGGGTGATGCCGTGCCGTATCTAATGATTTATATTGTGAGGTTGAGAGTAAAAGCACGAAGGGTGATGCCGTGCAATTTTCTTCATTGTGTTTAGTTGTTTTCACTGGTTAAAAGCATGTTGACTGTTCTGGTTATCATTTCCGTTGTATCCCTTATATCTTGTGCCCCTTTAGCATTCCCCCCTCCCAATAGTATATGTTTAGTTGTTATTGTTGTTTTCTTGTACACATACTGTTATCTGCACAGGTTTATTATGTGGGTGTCTTGTCATAGCCTCGTCACTACTTCGTCGAGGTTAGGCTCGACACTTACGAGTACATGGGATCGGTTATACTCACACTACACTCTGCACTTCTTGTGCAGATTTTGGTACCGGCCCTAGTTGATCGTGAGGCTTAGCAGCTTGTACTTGCTTATTGGAGACTCAAGGTAGATCTGCTGGTGTCTGCAGACCTTGGAGTCCCCTTCTATCTCCCCTTAGTTGTGACTCCAGATCCGAATTATCTCAGATATTATGGGATTTATGTTATCCACACTCGGTTTTATTGAATTTTGGTTTAATTGACTGTATCTATTGAATTGAATAATAATTAACTTAATGGTTCTCTAATGTTGGCTTGCCTAGCAAGTGAAATGTTAGGTGCCATCAAGGTCCCAAAGGTGGGAATTCCGGGTCGTGACAAGTTGGTATCAGAGCACTAGGTTGCCTAGGTCTCACAATTCACGAGCAGGCTTACTCTAGAGGATTGGTATGGAGACGTCTGTACCTATCTTCCAGGGGTATGAAGTTTAGGAACAGATTTCACTTCCATTCTTCTCTGTCGTGCGATTTTGTTCCCTCATTGCTAATTGAACTCTTCTACTCTTATTCTCTCGTAGATGGCGAGAACACGTACTGCATTTTCAGCTAAGCAGTAGCCAGAGCCCCCAGTGGAAGCTCCTACGAGGGGCAGAAGTCGAGGCTGAGGCCGTGCCAGAGGCCAAGGCAGGGGCAGAGCTCAGCCCAGAGCTCGAGCAAGAGCACCAGCAGTGGAGCCTCAGGTAGAGTTTGACGAGGAGGTTCCATCCCAGACTGTTCCTGTCGGACCAGCTCAGGTCCCGCAGGGGTTCATCGCCACCCCAGTGCTTAAGGACACTTTGGTCTGTTTGGTGGGCCTTATGGAGAGTGTGACCCAGACTGGTACATTTCCCATGGAACCAGCCGTCTCTCAGGCTGAAGGAGGAGCACAACATCCTGCTACTCACAATCCGGAGCAGATGGCTCCCCAGTATCAGACTCCAGTAGCTCAGCCAATCGGAGTAGTTCAGTCTGTTGTTGCGGTGCAGGTCGGTGATGGGCCAGCTATGTCTTCCGAGGGCTTATTGAGATTGGACAAGTTTACCAAGCTCTTCCCAGTTCACTTCAGTGGTGAACCTTCTGAGGACCCACAAGATTATCTTGACCGCTACCATGAGGTTCTGCGGAACATGGGGATAGTTGACACCAATGGGGTTGATTTTGTTGTGTTTCAGATGACGGGTGCCGCCAAGAGATGGTGGAAGGATTTTGTATTGACTAGATCAGCGGGGTCGCCTGCTCTTACTTAGGACCTGTTCTCTTAGCTCCTCCTGGAGAAGTTCCTCCCTATCATATTGAGAGAGGAGTATCGCCGTCAGTTCGAGCGTCTCCAGCAGGGCAGTATATCCGTCACTCAGTATGAGACCTGTTTTGTAGATCTGGCCCGTCATGCTATTCTTCTGCTTCGTACCAATAGAGAGAGGGTGGGGAGGTTTATTGCGGGACCTGCTCAGCCTATCAAATTATAGATGGCCAAGGAGACCGGGAGTGAGATTTCTTTTCAGATGGCTGCTGATGTTGCTAGGTGAGTCGAGATGGTTCTTGCACAGGGGCTNTCTGTGAATCATTAATATTTACAATGCCATGCATATGCATATAAATGTCATACCATGCATAGATATATGCGTTCATAACATCATCAAGCCTCTGAAGGCGTCCCATCATATCATCTCGGCTACTATGGGCAAACCATCAACGTATGCCAGCTGATCAGGTGGTGGCGCGTATATAACGCCGTAAACTTTTCCCATATCCCATNGGTCAGGGGTCTGACAAGAGGCCTCGTCATTCCGGTGGGTTTAGCGGTGCTTCGTCTGGAGGCAGGAGTACTTTTGGTAGAGGCCATCCTCCCAGGCCATTTCATTCAACACTCCAGGCATCCAACGGTGCTTCAGGTGGTCGTGGGCCTCATATGCCTTATTCCGACCAGCTAGCTTAAAGTACACCACCAACTCTTATTAGTGCACCTCTGCTCCAGAGTTTTTAGGGTGGTTACTCAGGTCGACAGGGTCAGTTCTAGGGTCAACAGTCACAACAGCCGAGGTTCTGTTATACTTGTGGTGATCCGAGGCATATTGCTAGATTTTGCCCTCATGCATCGAGCAGTTCACAGCATCAGGGTTCTCGTGCCATGGTCCCGGCACCGGGTGCTTCACCGCCCTCTTAGCCAGCTAGAGCATGTCCTACAGATGTAGTTCAGAGTTGTGGGCCCCAGCCCCGGTGCTATGCTTTTCTAGAAAGGCCGGAGGCTGAGTCACCTGACGCTGTTATCATAGGTATTGTTTCCGTTTGCAGTAGAGATGCTTCAGTTCTATTTGATCCGGGTTCTACTTACTCCTATGTGTCATCCTATTTTGCTTCATATTTGGTTGTGCCTTGTGAATCTTTGAGTGCTCCTGTGTATGTGTCCACACCTGTGGGAGATGCTATTTTATAGATCGTGTTTATCGCTCGTATGTGGTTACTATTGGGAGTCTTGAGACTAGTGTGGATCTTCTACTTCTCGATATGGTAGATTTTAATGTTATCTTGGGTATGGATTAAATGTCACCTTATGACGCTATATTGGATTGTCACGCCAAGACGGTGACCTTAGCCTTGCCGGGGTTGCCTCGATTAGAGTGTAGAGGGACTCCTGGCCATTCTACCAGTAGGGTTATCTTTTACATAAAGGCTCGGCGTATGGTCGAGAAGAGGTGTATAGCTTATTTGTCTTATGTCCGTGATTCTAGTGCAGAGGTTCCATCCACGAATTCAGTACCAGTTGTGTCACGACCCAAACCGATGGGCCGCGACAGGCACCCAGTACCTTACTCAATTGAGTACCAACATAACGTATTTTTTCATATAACACTATCATACATAACTGAGCCGGAGAGGCTTCCGTGAGACAAGTAGAGTACAACATGAAATACCAACTTATACATAAGACATACAGGCCTATAAGACCAATGTGATCTATTATATACTTAAAATATAGGCCGACAAGGCCATACAAGTATCCATATACATGACATCTGTTTATAAGCCTCTAAGAGTCATAAATATCATAAAGGTCGGGACAGAGCCCTGCCATACCAATCAACACATGTCCTAATCATATTGACCAAATAGCAACTCTAGAGCAAATGGAGTGCACCAACATCTTCTACTGAGATGATAGCCTACTTGGAGGACTCTCGACCTGTCTATCGAGACCTGCGGGCATGAAACGCAGCGTCCCCAGGCAAAGGGACGTCAGTACAAATAATGTACCAAGTATGTAAGGAATGAAAATCAGTAAATAATAGACATGAGAGAAACAT